>JARHVA010000711.1:2852500-3062500 GCA_037957365.1 Torreya grandis
GGAGTCAAGTCCTACACATAAGGATAAGGCTATGAAGAAAGTCACCATTGCCGGGACAGTGAGATACTTGATATGGAAGGTGAGTAAGACATTTGATCTTTATGCACTTATTACCATGCAAGTAATTTCAATCATTATAGTGAGTAATTGTCAGTTTGAGACTACTTTTGAGAAAATTTCAGTCACATGGTGTGAAGGGGAACTCAAGGAGGATGTGTTTGTTCAAAACGGATTCACTATTATGGGTAGGAGAGCTGCTGTCATACTCATTTCCCGCCAGCTCAATAGTTGATATGCAACCAAACAAGTAAACTCCATCATACATTTGGAGTGATCTTCCGTTTTTTGATATTATTGAAGCATTTTTAGCCACTTTATGGTCGATTCCAGCCACCACCATTCTGTTTTTCGATACAGGAAAACAATACTTCAGTCAAGCTTCTTGGGCAGCTCATTACATGGTGCGAAAAATGGGAAGCATAAATTGCAAAGTTTTAGAAACAAGCTTTTCAAGATATGATGATGAAATATCCTCCATCATGCATGCTTTCTATAAATTCATACATCACCGGGTTCATGATAAATGTTTGAATTTTTTTGTGGATCTGCATAATGAGTGACAACATGGGGTAAGAGCAATCCAAAGTTATGATATAAAAAGGGAAAGGAATGTAACTCTTGAATTCTTTTTCAGAATGACCACTTTTTGACATGTTTCTATCCTTAATAAATATTAGGAATGGCTCATCATGATGAGTCTAGCAAAGGATTCATTTTCTTCTAACACACTAGGTGAATGTGTGAAGGAAATCAAATATAACAATCGCTGTTTTTGTCTTTTACTGGCCGCCATGACAGTCATAAAGGTGTTTCAAGGTGTATGGTACAAGGATTGCAAACCTGTGATCAAAGTGGAAGTATCTTCAGTTGATACATAAGTAGAATTCCAGCCACTATGATTTTGATTTTGGGGAAGAAAAGACAAGGTTACAGCTACATTTGGGGTAGCAAGATTGAAGTTTTGGGAATCCATCATTTAACTAGAACTTTTAAGAGGAAAGCAATGTAATGTCCCCAAATGGGATTGTTGTAGGCTAGAATTGCACCCTTGTGGGGGAGTTTTTAGGCTCTCTCACTTCTAGCTACAATATTGGAACAACCTCAGGGTGTGGGTATCTTGTAATGAGGTTGAACCTCTAGGCTTTTTAATGAGGCTAGTTCCTCAGATGCTTCACTTCAGTTCGTTTCCCACACTAAGATCTACTGTTGAAGAAGGAAAAGGGAGAGAAAGCTAACATGCAAGGGAAGTCTAAGCTAAGGATGGTGATGCACCAAAATATGAAATGATCCACTTTCACCCTGGAAACTTTAACAACTACTAATGAACCTAACCAAGACACAGACTAATCTAAACCTATCTCAAGGCTACAAGCATAAATATTTTGTGTGGAGGTGAAAGGTAAACCCTGCAATTTGAAGGACAAAAAGAAATAGGTCTGTATGAAACACTATAAACTTGTGACACTTCAAGAAAGGCACCAATGTTTAACATTTCACACAACCTCTAAGAAACCAAAAATATTAAAGCAAGATACATAGAGAATCTACAGATGATGAAAAAGGGCATACATCTGCAAGTTAAACTCCAATAATGTACACTTGACTTCAAACTAGAATCATAAAATTCATCTTATTGCTTCAAGAAAGTGTTTACAAAGCGATTTTGACAGTCGCTCTATCAACAGTTGAGGGATCTCTCTTTAGACTCAAAAGCCTCTATATATGGCAGAAAGGAATGAGAGAAGAGGGGGTTTGCATGAGAAAACGAAGAGAGGGATCATAAATGGCTGCAACCACCACTATGTCCTTGCAACTGCCTTGACTATGGGATGAGCTGTCCAAAATCACTACCAATCTTCTCGAGCCCCTCATGCATTCAAGTCTCCTCTTGATTGGTGCTGAGAGAGCCATGTTGCGGGTAGCTGCATGTTCCTGCCAAGTGTAAATGATTTGATCGTTTGCATTAAAACTTGGCATGTTTCTTCACTTTGCATGTTCGTTGCTCCACCTAGATGCATCTATTCTTAATTTGACCACTTTACATGTTCTGACTACGAGCTGTAGACCACGTCATCGGCGTTGAAAGGAGAAATCCTCGTCCTTTTTTGTTGATTGGCTGTCGAAATCCCACTAGGATCCTTTTGAAAACCTGGCCTTTTCTCGTCCGTTGATCTCCTTCCTAGATCTTGACAAGTGTCAAGCTCACGGCAATCTTGATGAACTTTCTTTTTTAAAAACTTGACCAAAGGCAATGACTACTTGCAGGGGCTCAAACTTGACATTTGCGAGCCCGTCATTAATTCCTTAGGACTTTTGTTTTGGCCACTTCTTCGGACTATTTGCTCGCGGACAATTCTCTCAAAAGAATTAACCTTTTGCGCCATTCCCTTCGGACTTTTCTTGTTTCGGGCAATTATTCTTTCGGGCTTTTCTTGTTTCGGGCAATTATTCTTTCAGGCTTTTCTTGTTTCAATTTCTGCAGACAATTCTCTCGAAAGAATTCATTCCTTTTCTTTGACCTTGAACAATTTTCTTCGAAAATGGACTTTCATATTTCTTTTAAAATGCCCTGTTTTTCACTTGAAATGCCTTTTTCGAAAGGAAAGGTACCCTTCGGCCTTCTTGAAAGTGACCCCTTTTCTGAGAAGTGCCCTTCAGAGTTTTTGCAATGAACCTTTTCTGAAAGGAAAGAACCCTTCGGAATTTTGAAAAAGTCCTTTCGGAATTTTTGCAAAGAACCCTTCGGCTTTCTTGAAATGGTCTTTCGGAAACCTTGAAAAGCCTTTTCCTAAAGGGAAAAAAACCTTAAGAACTTTTGAAAAGACCAATTTCTTTGGAACTTTTAACTGGACCATTTTTAAAAAAAAGAACCTTTCGGGGAAATTGTTTGGGGTACTTAGCTGTAGAATTCCTTCAAGAATTTTGAAAAGGATCATTTTATTGAAGAGTTACCCTTCGAAAAAATTGTCTCGGACAATTTTTCCGAAGGAAATGGTCTTTGCTTTTTGCTTCGGACATTTTGTCCGAAAGAATTATCCCTTTGAAAACTTTGTCTCGAACAATTTTCCGAAAGAATTCAACACTTAATACTTAGCCAAAAAAGGTCCCGAAAGAAAAAGAAACACTTAGTCCCCGCAAAGTCCGAAAGAATGAACAAGTAAAGACTTAGCTGAATTAAAGATTTTGCACTTAGCTTCTGGGTTGCAGGTTTATCCTTGAACATTGTTGCTAGGTCCTTAGAAAACCTTGCGTGGACCGTCTCTATTTGAAAATGTTGGATCCATTTCTAAGCCTTTGATCCATTGCTTCATCAAACCATGCAAGAGCTCTATATGTGGGCCAAAAATGGTCAACAGGGACGATTCAACTAAAAATGGGTTTCCCCTAAAATCCACAATTTTTTGAATTCTGAAATTAGCAAAATCAACAAACCCTAGCTGTTGTAATTGCACCTCCAAACTAAAAATTAATCCCAATTCACCTTGAAATAAATAACAAATAAATACCTTGTGAATTTGACCATCAATGGCTCTTACCGCAATGAAGAAAGAACTTGAAATGAATGTTTCAATCCTCCAAACCCTAGCATCGCACTCACTGAATTGATGTCTTTTCCCACTCTAATCCCTGCTCCAGATTTCACAAATTGTAGACAAAATCATACAAAAATCACAACAGCCATATCATCCATGAATTATCAACGGTTAGTGTTTCAAAGTGATCAAACCCTAGTCCAATCCAATTGCCAATATTCAAAAAGTTATTATAATAATTAAATCAGAATTTGTGCCTTGAATTCACTCTAAAAATGATGTCAAAACCCTGGAAATAATATGCCAAAAATCCACAAATAATTATGATATTATTTGACCATCAAAAAGATCACTGAAACCCTTGCAAATTTGCTCTCAACAAATATTGTCTCACAAACAATTGAAACTTCAAAAATTCATAACTCGCCCAATATTTGGAATTATGATGTAAATAAGAGCTCAAACTAATCACAAAATTAATGACTATCAAATAAAAATAATTTCAAAATTTTTCTTCCATGGGAAGGTTACCGAAACTCGCTCTAAAATTATGAAAACTCTAGTTTTCAGAATTTACCTCTTCGAACATCAAACCCTCAATCCTAAACAAGTCACCACCCTTGGAAAGATTAATGCAAATAATAATCAGATTTATTATGCTCAAGTTGGACATCAAAATGTCCACCAAACCCTCTTAACAAACACACAAAGCAAATCGCCCCACTCTAAGGCAAGTAGCAAATCCATCTTAACAATATGTGGCATCAAAGGACACCTTTTGTAGAATAATCAGCGCCAAATTTACGAACACTTATTAGGCATAAATCTCAATATTTTCTTCAAGCATGAAAAAACAATATCAATTTTTAACATATCTTCAATTGCAATCTTCACCTTGTATTTGTACTTTCCAAAGGGGAGTGAACCACCTTAGAGATGTAAAATACCTCATAACCCTCTTTTGCCAACTTTTAAGATATCATTTCCTTTTCTTTGCTTTAGCTCCCAAGCTGACATCTCTTTTAATTTCACTTTACTCCTTTTTGAATTAATTAAATAACTTGCCTCAATAAATTAGTAATTAAAATTACTTTTTGACAAAATAAATAATTATTTTATATTAGGTCCTTGCTTCAATAATTAATTAAATTGCTCTAATAATTGTAGTGATAAAAATTACTTTTCAAGCAATTTATTAATTATAAAACCCTTTAGAATAATCATTAAAATTACCTTAATTTTTCAAATGGTTAAAACCACTTTTCTAGTAATTCGAATAATTATCCAAGATAGTTCTATTTTAATAATTAATTAAATTGCATTTTTTTTTTAATGATTAAAATCCCTATTCGGACAATTTTATTAATTATTAAAATTATATGAAAAGGGGACCTTACAAGCAACCAAGGGAAGAAGTTCTGATTTCAAAATCAATATTGTCGGTCATACCATCATTGCATGCTTACGGATGAAAAGAAGTCCCAACTCCACTTTGGGAGAACATAAGGAACAAAGGTCGGGCCAAAAGACATGTCACTTCCCATCTGAAAGTGATTTCACAACAGCAACATGTGGGCAACATATGACAGCTCATTTTGGATAAGTATAGCCATTACAAACGGGAGGATCTCCACAAAGGGAGTTGCCAAAAACATGTAAGGATCCTTGTCAATATGAAGCAAATTTCATGAAGAATGTTGGGTTGAAGAGCACTACTTGCAACTATGGACAGAGCTGGTTTAAATCAAATCCAAGATTGCTTTGGCAAGGGGAATCCAGATGATCTTTTGAAGACCAAGGTAAATACCTTTATTAAATTCTTTGTCTTTTGCTCTTGGTATATGAGAAAACTTAGGGGGATGCATATGAAGCTTGTTCTGCCCTCTAACAACATGGTGAAGGATAAGCTACTACAAAGAGGCCACACCACTCCTTACACCATAAAGATACAACAACTAGAGGACATATTTTGGGTTGGAAGAATGGGAAAGCCTTTGCATCCCTTAATTGCAATTGTATGGAGAGCTGCCCAAAGTATTGTAAGAAGTCATCACGCTATCAAGATGCTTTCAGCTGAAGCATTAGAATGAGTGGAGCCAGCTATGGTGGCAGGAGTTGCAACAAATAGAGGACAGGTTTCAGGGACAACACATTGGTGGAAAAGCCCTACATTTTTGTTTTCATTACAATAGTCTTCTCATGGGCATTACCAGATCCTCTTCAATTCACATACCCCTAGAAAAAGTCTATGAATGAGAATGGATGTGAAGCTCATGAAATTCATGTGGGAAAGCAAGCAAGATGAAAGTTATCTTGCTGACCCAAGCTCGGGAGATCAACTAGACATGGAAGGTATGGTTGTGAGTTGTAAACATGTTGATTTGTGGATTCCTGAGCATGCTGTCATAAGATTTTGTACTGTTGTCATAGACATTTCCAACTTGTCTATAATTTTATTTACCGTCATACAAAAAAAGACCATGAGAGGGGATAATTCCCACACTTTCGAAGTATTTTCAGTCATCAACACAGTGTTTCCAGTCCCCACTATGTTGTTTTTGCAAGATTTCATGAGGGGTATTTAGTATGACAGCAGCTATACATGTTTTTTACTTACTGTCCATGCAATTTCCAGCCCCTCCGTTGTTGTTGACAACTATAGCAGATTTTCAAACCTTTTGGGTGAAGGGTGCTAACAATAGCAACATGCTTACAACTATCATAAGAGGTTTTCCAGCTACTTTCATCTTGGTTTTTGAGAAAAAATGCATGATCATAGCTATGTTTGGGGCAGCGTGACCGAGTTTTTGGACAGTCATCACTTATATGAAGTTTGTGAGAAGTTTACAAGCAAAAAGGAGCTGGCCATCATGTCTACAAGGCATGAAACGAAGAAGAAGTGAACTCCTGTTTTTTCTAATATGTTTGCTCCATGCACAGATATAGGAAATGTGAAGAAATCAACTTACCACAAAGCAAATAATGAAGAGTTTTCGGTCCTTGTATGGCTACCGACCACTCTTACATCAATCACATTACTGGATTTTGCATGGGTTTGTCATATTTATAGCTATTACAACATTTCTATACTGTTGGTCTGTATATTTTCAGTCATGAACAGTTGTACATTTGAGCAATTTGAGAAGGTTTCCTTGCATGGTAATGTTAGGGGAGGGGTTCCATTATTGAAAACAATCATCCTAGCCATCCTAGTGCTGGTTTGGGTGAAATTCCAAGTGACTTGTGGCTGTTATAACTCATCTCCAGCCCATACACAAGCTGATTTCAAGTTTTCAAGAGTGAAGTGGGATCTAGGTATTACAGAGATGCCTATTTCGGCGAGCTTATATTTGCATGATGGCAAGTAAATTTGGGAAGGACGAACTGTAATGTTCCCTTTTATACATTAAAATAATATCATTATTAAAATAAAAAGTATTTTTAAATACTTAAAATATAAAACAATGATATGTTTAAATTGCCAAAAAGGTGAATATGTTAACTTATTTTAATTGGAGTTGTGACTTAAGAAAGGGACCTTTTTAAAAGATAACCCTTAAGTGAATTATAAGAAAAATGTACTTTTAAATATTTGAATTTTCCCCTTAAGTGGAGTGTCCCACTTTGGGAAGAATTTGTGGAAGAGAAAGGTATAAAAAGAGGTATGAGGATCATTTGAGGGGTTACCACGTTTTATTAAATTGAATTTATGAGTTTAAGGATGAAAACGCTTGGCTTGCACCCTTTGGAGACAAAAACCTCCATTGGGACTAAAGTTGAAGATGAAACCCTTCAACATTTAGCTAGGGCAGCTTCATTCAGAGGTTGTATCAGTTATCATTGGACAGTTTGTGGTTTTTTAGACACCATTGCAAGATTTTTATCATTTTGAAAGGTGGCAACTTGTTTTTGGGATTGGTGCCTAGGGTTTGGGTTGCTTTTGAGGGCAGCAAATAGGTTTGAAGGGTTGACGACCCCTTTTTCGAGGGTTGTGTGGAGTTTTGGGGCAACGTACCCCGTTGAGGTGCTGGGTGACCCCCTTTTGGGGCTTGTTTTGAGGGTTTGGAGGGCTAGTCCAACTTGAAATACACTTTGGATTATTGCATAAATATTCTAATATTTTATTGCTATTTTTAATATAATTTTCCAGCCATTTGATCCAAAAAAATTAACAAAAATAAAGTACTTATTTTGTTGTAATTAAATGAATATTTTGGTGGGTCTTTGGTAGTAATTGAGTGGTATTGTGGCCTATTTATTCATCTATAGCAATTTGATTTTATTGGCTAGGTTTTGGAATATTTAATTCCACAATTTGCAATTTTTGAACTAGGGTTTTAAAAGAACATATGAAAATATTTGTTGCTAGTTAGGGTCTACTATTAATTCCCGATTTGTATCATTTGTCCAATTTAAGGACATTACACTAAGGCTTCTTCAAATGATTGGCTCTGATACCAATGTTAGCAAATGAATGCTGAAAAAATGAAGAGAAATGGAAGGCATATGACACACACACTTGTGTGCCTGTCTTTTAATTAAGCAGAATGTGGTTACATTTAGTTAGGAAGGTTTGACAACTTTCCATTAGTTAAACATTAACTAATAGCTAACTAATAACTTTAACATCATGCCTACTGCCATATAATTTGGCACGTTGATATTTTCGCTAACATTTTGGTATCCGTAATGCCAAGCCAGAATTTGATTAGTGAGCCCCTTTATTTTGTTAATTTTCTTATAGGTCACTTGACAATAGACAGGGAGATAACAATAGCAAATATTCTGAATGAGACTAACAACCAAGGGTAACATTTTATCTAATGGCCATGGTTGGCAAGACACATCGTAAAAGATGAGATGTCCCAAAATAGGATAAAACCCTGAATTCTAGAATTCTTGCCAAATACTAGCCGAAGAATATATTTTCTGATTTTTCTTGTCAAACCCTAGATGCCAAAACTCACAAATTGTTGGAAATAAATTATGAAACCCTAGTATCAAATTTATTGAATACTGTAATAATTTTTTGGGCATCAAATCACTCAATAAACTCAGTCACAGTGATGCCAAACATGTAGGAAATTACAACAAATTAAATACTGATTTTTTATGCTTTTTTCAAACTGAAAAAGCTGTAAAATATCTTTAAAAATAGGGATAAATACAGAAATAAATATAGGAAAATTTAGAATATTAAATAGTCTTGAAATAGGCTATCAAACCCTCTTAAACACTTCCCCAAGTGAGTCACCCTAGCTGAAAACTAATGTTTCTAGCAATACATCCAACACAGCGTTAAAATTAGGGGTCTTCAAAAACATAAATCAGAATTAAGGTCTTCAAACCCTAGTTGCCAACCTCCTAGAGAAGATCGCCAACCTCTCAAGCACTTAGCCATCCCCAAAAGCAAGTCGCCAACCTTCCAAATAATTCTTTTTGTCTTTTCTGAATATTATGCTCAATTGCAACCTCAAGATGAAGCTGCCCTAGATGAGAAATGAAGGTTTGCGTCCCCACTTCTGCTTAGCTTGAAGGTTTTCATCTCCAAGTCAATAGTTCAAGATTTTTTGTGTTCAAAATTTTAATTTTAAAATATGATTCAAGAAGCCTTTTCAAATGAACTCTCTAATGCTTTTATACTCCTCCCCTAAGTGAAGCGCCCAAATTGGAGGGAAATACCTTTTTGATCTTTTTTCAATTTATAAAAAGAATGTCTCTTATAATCCACTTAAGTGGATTGGTACCCATGACCCTAAAAAAAGCCCCAACTTAATTGAAATTATAACAATAAAGTGCTTTTACAAGTTTCTTTAAAAACACTAAATGTTTCCCTTCTTTTTTCTTTTTTCCTTTAGCCCTTGGGAAACTAAGCAAGGCTAAAGATCTTTCATAGTGTCATGCCCAAAAGGGGGACATGACAATCCTCCCCACCCAAAATTACTTGTCCTCAAGCAATAGTAACAACCAATGGGCTGTGCTAACTATGGGGCCTTATGCAATTCTCGAGCCTGGACTCTTCCCATGGGAAGAAGACCTCTTGATGAAGCTCTTTACTGCTGTATATCAAGATTCTTGACTACTTATACAATCTGGAAATAAAATAACAACAGCTTCCAAACTTCCAATCTGGAGGCCTTATACCTTGGATGTACTAAAAAGATGTTAAAAAAGAACAACTCCTTTGAAATGGTAACATTGTGGTGGCTGGGAAAGTGTATTCCAGCAAGGAAATCTTCAGACTTTTGGGCCTTGATTGCCCCTATATCAGCATCTACACAAGACACACACACATTAGTCAAAACAAGAGTTCCCCGCTTCCCTTCAATGTTTGCATATTTGATAATGTTCTCTATGTGTGAAGGGGTTGGAAACATGTGTGTGGATGCCCTTGAGAACATAAAAGGGATATCCATGCTGCCCCCACCCCCAAAAGTTGTCTCAAAACTCAGAAATCTTCGAACTAGAAGAGCTGAAAATTTCATTGCAGTGTTGGAATTCCACCCGTTTCTAATTGACCACCAACAAGTGTCCATGTGCCTCAAAAGGAGGATAGAATCAATCACTTCCTTCTTTCTTAGTTGGTTGTGCATGGATATTTCAGACCTCTTATGACCCTTCAAAGAGGACTCGGTCATCCCCAAATCACCCTTGTGGGGTGTCCTTATGAAATCATCAATCTCCAAACATCCGAGGCCCCTCAAACTGCCAAAAAGAGGGCTCGGACTGTCATGGGCAGCATGGTGGAAAGAATTACCATGTCTGTCCCTCATGCTCACTCTATTCTCCATGTGTAACTTTTGACCTTTTATGAAAACCAAAGTTCCAATGCAACAATCAACCTTAACAAATATGAAATACATATCTTCAAGATGATGTGACCAGCCTTGCCATGGTTTACCCACTCAAACCCCTTGCCTTTCCTTTTCCTTTTCCATCCTTTTGTGAGGAAGTGTGGTGGTGCCTTTCAGCTTACCCCACAAAATTGAAAACTGAACATTCCTTTGCCTAGTAAGCTCCTTCAAACCTACTAAAACATTCCAACTTGACCTTTGTTGTTTGGAAATGAAATTTACCTTGTATAGAACATCTATTATGTCCCAAAAGGCCACAGAATCTTGCCTTGGAAGTGCTGGTCCTATCTTTCAAAGTTCCTCTTTGTTTGGCCACCCAAAATTTCATATTCCCCTTCCTTTACTGTTTTAGCTAAAGGCTGGAATGAATCATTTTTTCCAGAATTTTCCAAGCATGCATAATTCTGATTTTTCAACACAAACTCGGAATTTTCTAAGTATGAACAATTTTGATTTTTCAACACAAACTCAGAATTTTCTAAACACACCCTAGATCTCATCCGCATGCACATTTCAGACTTACTTTCCTTTCTTACAAGCTGAAAATTAATCCCTTCATAAACTTGCTTGGTATCTTCATTTTCAGAATTTATTAAGTTCATGAAACAAGGAATTGAATGATTCTTTACATACCTCAATGGCTGTCCTTTGGCCATTTTGTTGACCTCTTTTGAAGGGAAACATTTCCCCAACATTGATTCCTTCACCAAACCATATGAATGACCAAATCTCATAAGTAAAGGTGGTTGCTCCAAATCAAAAGAAACATTCTTTCTTGCTTCCCCTACCGAATTCCCCTTAGGGAAGACTCTTACCATTGCTTTTGAGGTCACCTGCAATGGTGTCTTATCACTCAAACCATGCAAGATTATTTTTTTCCATCCATTTTGCATTTGAGCTCCATGGTTTGGTAATTTTGTGTGTACTCTCCAAGTGAGAGCAACCATTGGATGCCTAGGACAAGGTTGGTCTCTCCAATGCCAAACACATAGAAGTCATCCTAAATGGAGTGTGTTCCCAACATAATGTTAAGCTTGGGAACCTTGGTGGTGCAAGGGATGATGAAGCCATCCGTCACAGTCATACAGAAACTCTTAAATTCACTAGGTTGATGCTCCCACAACAATGATGAACCGGTGTCCAAGGATCTCTACAATCAAAGCAAAATTTTTTCACCTTAGCTCATTCCTTGTCTCATTGTTCCATTTTGGCAGCTCCCTTTGCTGCCCCAAACCTTGTTGTTTTGGCTTACCAAACTCCCCCAAACCTTGCTGATTTGGCCTACCAAGCTGCCCCAAAGGAGCTAGTTTTTGTGGCCCGGAAGAGCTGCCCCTTGGATGCCCCCATCTATTGTCTCTTTGCTGTCCAAAAGGTCCAAAAGAATTAGTTTTTTGTTGAACAAAGGGCAGAATTTTACCTTGGGGTGTTGAAGACTCGATAAAAAATGGCTCCTTGAAGAGAAGGTGGGTCAAAAGCCTTGACCAAACCCCGAATGGTATCAACCAACCCTTCCATGAAAAAAAGTACCAATCTTCTCTCTTTGGCTGCCCCTAGGCCTTTGGCCAGCCCTAATGCCTCCACGTTGCCCATGCTTTTAAGATGTGAATGCGGAAAAATCCATTTGATCCCTGAAAGGAGAAGGATAAGTCATATTCTCATCATAATCTCTCAATAACTATCCCGCAATGTGGGTTGCTCCTCCCTTTCCTGAATGGCTACTTCTTCTTGCAAAAAACTAGGCTGGTTAGGCCTACGTGTGGCTCCTCCATTCTCCTTTGGGGGCTGATCTGTGAGGTTGTGACTTCCAGAAGCACTACCATCTCCATTGGATGGTTTGTCACACCTCATTTCCTTCATAGTGCAGACAAATTCTGCCATCATCATTGTCATTTGTTCTTGAGCTTGTGTGTACCTATCAAACCTTTGCTCCTCTCTATTTTCACCATCAGTCCTTGGCTGATCCAAGTGTTATATTGATTCTTCTTGTTGATTTTCCTCAACCTTCTTCTTGCTTCTAAGGTAGTACCTTAGTTCTTTGTCACCCTTGTGTATGAATTATTTCAGAAACCCACGGCTAGCCAAGATATGGCTCTAATGCCACCGAAATATTCCAAAATAGGATAAAACCCCGAATTCTGGAATTCCTTCCAAGGCCTAGCCAAAGAATATTTCCTGATTTTTCTTGTCAAACTCTAGATACCAAAACTTACAAATTGCTAGAAATAAATTATGAAACCCAGGTATCAAATTTATTGAATGCTGTAATAATTTTTAGGGCATCAAATCACTCAATAAACTCAGCCACATTGACGCCAAACATGTAGGAAATTACAGTGAATTAAATACTGATTTTTGGTGATTTTTCCAAATTGAAAATGCTGGAAAATATCCTTAAAAATAGGGATAAATATAGAAATAAATATAGAAATATTTAGAATATTAAATAGGCTTGAAATAGCCTACCAAACCCTTTCAAACACTTCCCCAAGTGAGTCACCCTAGCTAGAAATCAATATTTCCAACAATACATCCAATGCAACCTTAAAATTATGGGTCTTCAAACACAAATTAGAATTAGGGTCTTCAAACGCTAGTTGCCAACCTCCCAGAGCAAATCGCCAACCTTCCAAGCACTTAGCCACCCCCAAAAGCAAGTCGCCAACCTTCCAAGCAATGTTTTTTGTCTTTAATGAATATTATGCCCAATTGCAATTTCAAGATACAGTTGTCGTAGATGAGAAATGAGGGTTTGTGTCCCCACTCCTTGGCTTGAAGGTTTTCATCTCCAAGCCAATAGCTCAAGCTTTTTCATGCTCAAAACTGTAATTGCAAAATATGATTCAAGATGCCTTTTCTAATGAACCCTCAAATGCTTTTATACTCCTCTCCCAAGTGAAGTGCCCAAATTGGAGGGAAATACCTTTTTGATCTTTTTTCAATTTATATAAAAAACACCTCTTATAATCCATTTAAGTGGTCCGGTACCCATGACCTTCAAAAAGGCCTCAACTTAAGTGAAATTATAACAATAAAGTGCGTTTACAAGTGGTCCTTAAGAAAACTAAATGTTTTCCTTTTTTCTTTTTTCCCTTAGCCCTTGGGAAACTAAGCAAGGCTAAAGGTTTTCAATAGTGTCATGTCCAAAAAGAGGGACATGACAAAAGAGCTACACTTATCAATTTTTTTTAATATCATGTTAACACTATGGTTAAGTGTATGGCCCCCATCTAGCAGGGCATTGCCTAGTGTTAAGGCAGAGCAATGTTGTTTTGATGACCCAGGTTCAAGCATTGTTGAGCATGCTACTTGTTATCATCAAAAATTGCGTCCTTGAGGAGGTTGTTCAATCCTCCTTACTTAAGTGATAGCATGGAGACACCTCTAGGCTGTGGGTGGCCTAATCAGTGAAGTGAATCTCTAGATAGGGCTAGCTCCCTTAATGCTATCACCGTGAAACTACTACTAGACCTATTGCTTGCAAAGGAAAAGGGTAAAAGAATTGAAAGTAAACTAAACTAGGGAGGTGATGCACCAAATTAACACCCTCCACTTGACCATACTAAACTAAAAACATGAATTAGGCTTGAATTTGATCACACTATGCAACAAGGACCTTTAAACATGAGTATTTCAACATGGAGGTCATAGACAATGTGTTGAATAGAAGGGCTAATCAAGAGGCCTAAGGAAGACACCAATGACTGAAATCAACTTGTAGACTATGCAAGGCTATCCAAACTCACTATGTGACTTGCAAGAAGACAATCCATTTGCAAAGAGGTAGGAGAGGACAAGTGAGAGAGAGTGAAAACACTAATACTAGAATTCATCAATAATCAAACAAGTACACATATTGCAGACATTTGAGAATGTAAGAAACAACTTTATTCAACATTCAAAGGCATAGTACAAGTGTTTGCCATAATCAAAGGATCCACAACATGCCATTCAAGGCAGCATATATATAGGAGAATGTGGTAAGGAGAGAGAAAGAAGAGGCATACAAGATGCATAGACAAGTGTCATCTTGTGAGGAACAAGTTACAAGTAAGAAATTGTCAAAGAGCAATCCAATAGGATCTTCCTCACAAGTGTCAACTTGATTTTATCTTCTGCCTCATCAAGGGTGGCATGGAATGACTCTTCACCTTCTCGGATGACTCATCAACCTCATTTGAAATTGCCCATTCTTGGTCTAGGAGTTACAAGTCTTTGTCTTTCCATATGTCACCCTTGGTCATGCTTCTTGGAGTTCTCCAATGCCATCCTAGGCTACTTCAGTGTATCCTTCATCTTGGTGAGGTTGAGGATCAAGTTGCAAGCTTCTTCAAACTAGTAGGAACCTGCATTTCTATGAGAAAACTTGCTTGGTTCAAATGAAGACCACAAAAACAAGTTTGTCTTTCCATCCTTGGTCTATTTCCTTGCTTGAAGACTACTATCACAACTTGAATACATCTCAAGTACCCTGTAAGGGGTCATTCTACCCCTGTTCAAGCTCAAAACCATCTTCAAGATTGAGGTATAGGTGCATTAGGTCTGATATCAACTCTTGATAGCATGCTTGCTCAACACTCGGTGTCTTGAACTCTCCCAAAGATATTACTATCACTATAGACCTTCCTCATGACGCTTTAGAAGCTTCCTCCCTTGCTTTCTTCATGTCATAGGTGGTTCCAAGGGACTCTATTAGGTCTGTACTTAGTCAAATTCCATGAAAAGTCCTCAGAAACTGCCTTTTTAGGCCTTCAACATTCATTCTTAGGCCAAAATTTGTACAACCATACCTCACACGTGCCAAAATAATGAATACATCAGGTACCCAAGGGTGTGTAGAGATTGTTCAAATAGTTTTTAGGCCATATCAATCCATTTGAGGTACTTGGAAGGCCAATATTCTCCATCGGGTCTTTTGCAGGGTTTAAAGATGCCTATCATCTTAATGATGATTCTTAAAGGTGAGTGAAGTGTCCCACCCCTTGTTGAGATATTTACTACTCTGAAAATCTGCCTGTGATTGCTTGATGTTTTATAGTTTTTATGATTTATTTGCAATGTTTGATTCAACAATATATGCCGCAAAATAGAAGATATTGCCATAATAATTTTCAACTTAAAAACTGAACATTACATAGGGAATACACAACTAAAAATTCCAGATTTTTGTATCAGCTTAGATACTCAGTATTTTACAAAATATTGACAACCCAGTTCATAAAATATCCTCTATTATTTAAAACAACAATGCCTAGAAAATTGGGGGTTACAAATCATGAACTTACAGGTAAGATATGCCTTGAAACCCTCTAAAATGAATCTCAGAATGAAGTATAAAGTTTGCAGCAGTATAACAGCAACAACAATGATAATAAACTCCAGCAACGATCACTATCACCAATCCCCACGCCTAGTGCAAAGCTGCATACAATTAAATTTCCAAAACACTTCTCTGGGAACCACCTGTTTATTGAAGTTCCCATGTAGTTCTCTTTGCTCTTAAAATAATGATCAATATATTTGCATTATTTTGACATTTCATTCAAACCCTTGAATATGAAACTCTCCTGTAACTCCTTGAAGCACAAGCGCAATCCCTGCAGTGGAATTGTCTGCAAGCTGTTCTTCCTGAGGGGCTACGTTCTCAAAAAGCTCGAGATTTTCAGACTTCAGTCTTTAGCAAAACCGTTAGCCAAATTCTTCTTCTTCAACCATGAATTCATTAAATGAATTATAAAATGCCCCTTTTATATTTCACCTCAAATTCACTTTAAATTCCATTTCATTCAATTTACTTATAATTTCTCTTTTAATTATGATGCACAACTTAATAATATAAAATATACTTTAAATCATTTAAGTCCCCGTTTAATAAAGTCCTTATGTCTCCCTTTTAACATAATAAATTAATAAAGCATCATTAAATAGATCACTTCATTAATTTCCATTTAACCCTTATATCACCGTTTAATAAGTCATCATTAAATATTAATATTATTAAAGTCAAATAACTTTAATAATATAATAAATCATTAATCCTCAATAAATCACCCCATACCAACGTAAATAATGATCCGATCATATTTTCTGGATGTAGGCATGATGACGACTGATCCAGATATGACTTATTATAAATAGTAAGTATAGGTGATATGACCAAGTGACTTACTATAAATAGTAAGTGTGCATCAAAGTGCCCTGAATAGCCTCCAAAAAGCACCCTACAACAAAATTGGAAGACTGAGCTGAAGAATACTCCAATAAGCACCAAAAAGCCCTGCTGAAGAACCAAAGATCTCCCTTGAAGGGATCCCCTGAACACTCTGTTAGCCCATGGGGACCAAGTGATGGACTAACCTCTGCGACTAATCATTGCCTAGGAAAAGGGGACATTATAGTCCGCCCTTCCCAAGATTGCTTGTCCCCAAGCAATACACACCTGAACACTCTGGCCTGTCACTGGAATCCCTAGATCCCAAATAACCTGGAAGGATGCTCTACCAAAACTCCACTGCATCCACTGGATAATGATAAAACTAAACTCAACAACTCTGATAGTTAATCTCCAAATTTGAAGCAACCTATCAAGCATAAAAATCCTAGGAGCCCTCATCCAAACTGGAAGTCCACCATACTCAACACCCACTGACTTCCACTGTGCCACTCTGATATAATCATTACCATGTTGAGAGTTGTGAAGCAACACATTAGGATCCAACCGAACTGACCTACCAAACCTGTTACCACCTGGATCATAACACACCACAACCTCACATCCGTTGAACATGAGAAGATGGAAGTATCTCAAGGTGCTTACAACACAAACCCATGCTCCAACTTCTGTAGGTCTCTAATGGATGTAAAGAATACCCCTTGTAGGTGCCGGACATCGTGTGGCAGCTCCTCTTGGGTTGCTGATATGGAACAAATCAGTGCCCTCAAGACTGAAAAACCAACCAATGGGGATGCAAATAATTCGACCAGGGTCATAGGGTGCCAAAGTACCAACCCTATGCCACTCTCCAATGCTGAGGAGATGATACAACTCTCCTCCACACTCAAGTATAGCTGCTGTCCTCCAAAAATTATGAATAAAATCCTCATCCAAATTAATAGAACAGTCATCCCTTACCAACTTATGGAGTAGAATTCCATCACTACGGGCTGGACTAACAATGCCATCATGCTCACTGAAACCACAACTTCCTTGTAGCCTCGCCTCCAATGGAAATCCTTGAAACAAGTAAGTCGCAAACTCTACCAAGGACACATCAACATGATGAAAATCTGGTCCTTCACCCTATAAACAACCATCTGAAAATAACATAGTCGGATACCTGTAGTCTCTGGTTCCATCTTCCGAAGATGGAAACACCCCATCCCACAATGGGTGATATGAATCCTGATTCAACCCACACTTACGCATCATCAAACCATCCTTGTGTGGACTGAAAGAGAAGTGATGAGCACTCCTTACTATGCAGTCGAGATGGAATGCATCTGCCTGTGCCAATGATTGACCATCGTTATCCTCGAGAACACTCGCCTCGTCACTCTCATCCTCTGAAATGGGTGCATCTTTAGAAACATCTGCTACAACATACTGTTCTCTGTTGAGCTCATCTAATGCACTCATCCAACTGGTGTCACTGTTGGCCATTTTTGGCCCACATATAAAGCTCTTGCATGGTTTGATGAAGCAGTGAATCAAAGGTGTAGAAATGGATCTAACAATTGCAAATAGAGGACCCAAGCAAGGTTTTCAAGGATCCAGAAACAGTGTTCAATGATAAAGCTTGCAAGCCAAAAGCTAAGTACAAAACCTTTTGGGCTAGGTTTTTGCTTTGGATTTCTTTCGGCCTTTTCATTGCTAAGATAGTCTCTTTCGAGATCCTTTTTTTGGCTAAGTGTTGAATTCTTTCGAACAAGTTGTTCAAGACAGTTTTCGAAGGGATAATTCTTTCGGACAAAATATCCGAAGCTAAAGACAAAGACCTTTTCTTTCGAAAAAATTGTTCGGGACAATTTTCCCGAAGGGTAACTCTTCAACTTGAAATGGTCCTTTTCAGAATTCCGGAAGGAATTCTTCTACAGCATAGTGTCCTATACACTTTTCCCGAAGGGTACTTTTCTCAGGGAAACAGTCCACTTTAAGGTTCCTGAATGACACTTTTCTTTCAGACAGGGCACTTTTCAAAAGTTTCGAAGGATATCTTTTTCAGAAAAATGCCCAAGGATTCCAAAAGGCATTTCCAAAGGGAAAGTAGAAAAAACAAAGTCCGAAAGAATTAAGGCCGAAACAAAAGGTAGAAGGAATTTTAAAGTAAAGGACACATTTCCTTCAGGAAATTGTCTGAGACAATTTTTCCAAAGGAAGATTTCTTTCAGAACTTTGTCCCGAAGAAAAGGACCTTTTCAAAAAAGCCGAAGGAAAAGACTCCGAAGGAATTTCTTTGGGAAGAAGTGGCTGAAGCAAATAAATCCGAAGGGTCATTCTCAAAAAGTCCAAAGTTTAATTCCTTCGAGAAAAAAGTCCGTGGAAATTGTTCAAGCAAATTGCCCGAAAGAAAAGGCCCACAGGAAAGTGTCTGAAGGAAACATGACGTTCGTGCTAGTGTCAAAGTTCTAGCTCATAAAATAGCCGTTGGGATTTAAATATCCCATGACGGGTCCGCAAACGTCAAAATCTGAACACCTGCAAATAGTCGTTTGGATTTGTATGGACTTACATCGACATAAATGGGTACATGGAAACCAATGTCCTTAGATTGGTTTTCCATCTATAGGAAAGATCTGGTCCAGGTTTCAAAGTAGGAGCCAGTAGGTGCAATTAATGGAAAGGTCCTCGTCCTTCGACATGGCCATCATCTTCGATAGACAGTCGCTCAGCGCAGAAACATCATGGCTCGGTCCAGATTCAAAGTTATGGGGATTTTGTCCTTATGCGTGCAAAACAAGTGAAAGATGGTGTGGGGATGATAGGTAAAAATCAAGGGATTAGAAAAGGTAGCTCAAGCATTAAAGATGTTCTTGGAGATTTTCTTGTCTTCTAGCATGTTTGCCGACCAACAAGGTAGCTCGAGGTTATTGGAAAAAACAAAGTTCTTTTTGTACAAAACAAAACAGTCCCCTAATTGGTCAAAAAGGATGGTGGAGCATTCATTACGAAAAAGTAGCAGCTTGGATGTCATGTCTCGAATAGGCTCCCCTCTTCTTTTCTCTCTCCCCCTTTTCTCTCATCCTTTTCTGCTATATATACAGGGTCTTGAGCCTAAAAAGAGATCCCTCGACTAGTGATAGAGTTACTCTATCAAAATTGCCTTGTAACACTCTTGAAGCAATGAGACGAATTTTCTGATTCTAGTTTGAAGTCAAGTATACATTATTGGAGTTTAACTTGCAGATGTATGTTCCTTTTCATCATCTATAGATTCTCTACCTATCTTGCTTTAACTGTTTTGGTTCCTTGCAGGTTGTGTGAAGTGTTAGACATTGGTTATTTTTTTTTGAAGTGTCACAAGTTTATAGTGTCTCATACAGACCTATTTCTTTCTGTCCTTCAAATTGCAGGGTTTCCCTTCGACCTCCACACAAAATGCCTATGCTTGTGGCCTTGAGATAGGATCAGATTATTCTGTGTCTTGGTTAGGTTCATTAGTAGTTAAGGTTTCCATGTTGAAAGTGGATCATTTCATATTTTGGTGCATCACCATCCTTAGCATAGATTTCCCTTTCATGTTATGTTTCTCCCTTTTCCTTAGTCAGTAGTAGATTTTAGTCTGGGAAACAAGTTGAAGTGAAGCATCTGAGGAGCTAGCCTCATTAAAAAGCCTAGAGGTCCAACCTCATTACAGGATACCCACAGCGTGAGGTTGTTCCAATATTGTAGCTAGAAGTGAGAGAGCTTGAAAAACTCTCCCACAAGGGTGCAATTCTAGCCTACAATAGTTTTTGGCACGCTCGGTGGGCCCAAGGTGAGGAAGATTGTTGGTGCGTCTCTCCTCTATCAGCTTTTGGAAGCAAGTAATTAGCACCAATGGCAACTCTAAATCAAAGCTTCTGGTTATGAGCATACCGGGTTTTTTTTTTTGTAGATTTTAATGAGCTCCTACATCTCACTTGACATATGAGGCTAATATGAATAGCTATGGTGAATATCCATATAATGCCTATCTACCCTATCAAGAACCCTATCAAGGCTATGATGAACCTTGGCAAGTTCCTCACGATCCATATATGCAAGAATATTGCCCTGATCCCTCCTATGGGCAACAAGCCCATCATAATTATTTTCCTCATCAACCCTATCACGTGCCATCCATATCAGCACTTGGCAGACTCTAATAAGCCTTGACAAGCATGCTTTAGCATTGTGCTCATAGAGATGTTATGGTCAAGATGTCCCTACTCACCAGATCCATTATGTGAGGGGGTCATTAGGAAAAATAAAAGCAAAATGGGCCCCTTTTGAAAGAGCAAATTGGAACAATCTCACAGGTGACATGATGGATATAGGCGGTTACATTCAGAGCATTGAGGACAAGCTGAAAGGACTGAGGAACAACATGGGCAACCTTGCCAACCTTTTGTGCCTACATATACACTGCCTCGGCCTTCTTATACGCCATCCATTCCTCCTCAAGTGACCATTTCAAGTGCTCTTTTGAATGTTTCAAGTCCATATGTTCCTCAGACCTTTCCGTCTTGGAAATCTATTCAAAGGAGCTATAAAAAAACCGAAGAGCTTGTTGTAGAACAACCTGCTACTGGGACCCAAGGCACCTTTCTTCCCCAAGAACCCCTTATGAAATCCTTCAAGGTTCCAAGTTGGAACCAAGTGGTAAAGTCATGGAGTGGGCAAAAGAAGGTATATTTGGAATTAAGAGTCCAAGACAAAGAAGGATATGAACCCCTACAAACCTCCATCATCCCTCTTCAAGAGCCTTTTTCTATTCCTAACCATCTTAAGGAGGAGCTATTTCAAGAGAACATAGCAGAACAAATTAGAGAGTTAGAAGTGAAGCCAAGGAAAGAAGAAGAAAATCAGAATTAGAAGGTCGAAGGAGAGCCTTTATCTTTCCCATCTTGGAAATCCATTCAGAGCAGTGGGCAGAAGAAGGCAAAGGTGGTGATTCCTGAAGTCAGACAAGAGACCTTGCAACCTCCACTCCTTTCCCCTCAAAAGCCCAGAGCCTTTCCTTTTTGGAGAGCCATCAAGAGGCAAAGAATCAGGAAGGGGAGGTGAAGGTGATCCAATTAGATAAACTTCAAGAACAAAATCAGGTACCTATGGTAACTTCCCTGAACCTTTCTCACCTTGTTGAGTGTTTTGAAGAATCTATTATGCTATTCTTTGAGAAAGAGCCTCTCCTCTGTGAGGAAAACCAAGAAGATGCATCCAAAGAGGATGTCATGAGTGACTACGAGGAAGAAATCACCATAGGCCCCCCCCCCTTGGTAAGCAAAAAATCAACTCAGCCTTCTTGAACGAAGGAGAACATATTGAAGACTCTTTTGTAGTTGTGCATGAAATAGAACGCACTATTGAGGATGCAAAACTATCACTTTATGTTGAGAATGAGGGGGTCGGGGTTGTCATTTCCTTGGATGAACTGCCACGTTATAAAAAGGGTGAGGAAATGAATGGCATAGTTGATCAAACTGATGAACTTGTGGAGCAGCCAGAGGTTACCAATCAGTCGAAAGGCTCATTTGAGGACTTGTTTGAGATCTTGAGAGCCGGCTATGTTCTTCTCCAAGGCAACTATGGTCTGGTTGCATCCAAAGAGAGCAACCTTGTCAAGCAGATCAAAGGGGATGGAGTGGGTAGTCTTTCAACTCTGCCACCTCAAGAGTTCATTGCAGACGTGGACTTGTTTCAGGGCTTCGGAATGGGCTATCAGCGCCTTGATGAACCTAAAAAACATGAAATAAAGAACAAGCCCAGTCTACTGAAGACACCATAGAAATCAAAGAGGCATGCCTTGTTAAGCCACCATTGGAGGTTGCAGTTAAGGAGCCATATGAAGAATTTGAGACTGTTTGGATTCACATAGTTGACCTAGTTGGAGCTCCCTGGTTCTCATTGAGCATGATGACGAAGAAGTTGACAGTTGTACCAAAGAAGCAGGCATCAAGACCAAGGGTCCAGAAGCTGCATGCCTTATTCAATCCCTTATCTCATGATGCAAGAAAAGTATCAAACTTTCCTTTTGATCCAGGAGGAAAGGGTACATATAGTTTTAGGGTGTATATATTAGATTAGTTTTGTTCAAATTCCTTCAAGTGCTGTTTCAGGCACATTTGTTTGTTGTATTTTTTTTTTTGTTCTAGGCTAGTTTCCTTTCAATAAGTGCCTTGGGCACTCTGTTCTGCTTTGTTCTTTTGGGCCCTTGTTTTTGTTTCAAGAGAGGTTAGAGCAGGATTGACACCAGGTCAATGTGTTGAACACAAAGGGATACTCCGCGTCCAATGGATTAGACTCTGACCAACTGGTCTAGGTTCTCTTGCATCGACATGCATGCAACCCCTGTGAGCCGCCAAAGATGTTGGCCATTTTTGGCCCACATATAAAGCTCTTGCATGGTTTGATGAAGCAGTGGATCAAAGGTGTAGAAATGGATCCAACAATTTGCAAATAGAGAGGACCCAAGCAAGGTTTTCAAGGATCCAACAACAGTGTTCAAGGATAAGCCTGCAAGCCAAAAGCTAAGTACAAAGCCTTTTGGGCTAGGTTTTTACTTTGGATTTCTTTCAGCGTTTTCATTGCTAAGATAGTCTCTTTTGGGATCCTTTTTTTGGCTAAGTGTTGAACTCTTTTGGACAAGTCCGAGACAGTTTTCGAAGGGATAATTCTTTCGGACAAAATGTCCAAAGCAAAAGACAAAGACCTTTTCTTTCAAAAAAATTGTCTGAGACAATTTTCCCGAAGGGTAACTCTTCAACTTGAAATGGTCATTTTCAGAATTCCCGAAGGAATTCTTCTACAGCAAAGTGTCCTATACACTTTTCTCGAAGGGTACTTTTCTTAGGGAAACGATCCACTTTAAGGTTCCCGAACGACAATTTTCTTTCAGACAGGGCACTTTTTTTCAGACAGGGCACTTTTCAAAAGTTTCTAAGGATATCTTTTTTGGAAAAATGCCCAAGGATTCCGAAAGGGATTTCCAAAGGGAAGGTAGAAAAAACAAAGTCCAAAAGAATTAAGGCCAAAGCAAAACGCTGAAGGAAATTTAAAGTAAAGGACACATTTCCTTTGGGAAAATTGTCTGAGACAATTTTTCCGAACGAAGATTTCTTTCGGAACTTTTGTCCCGAAGAAAAGGACCCTTTCAAAAACGTTGAATGAAAGGACCCTGAAGGAATTCCTTTGGGAAGAAGTGGCCAAAGCAAATAAATCTGAAGGGTCATTCTCAAAAAGTTTGAAGTTTAATTCCTTCGGGAAAAAAGTCCGTGGAAATTGTTCAAGCAAATTGCCCGAAAGAAAAGGCCCGCAAGAAAGTGTCCGAAGGAAATATGATGTTCGTGCCAGTGACAAAGTTCTAGCTCATAAAATAGCCATTGGAATTCAAATATCCCATGACGGGCTCGCAAATGTCAAAATCTGAACCTCAACAAGTAGCCGTTTGGATTTGTATGGACTTACATCGACATAAATGGGTACAGGAAAACCAATGTTCTTAGATAGGTTTTCCATCTATAGGAAAGATCTGGTCCAGGTTTCAAAGCAGGAGTCGGTAGGTGCAATTAATGGAAAGGTCCTCGCCCTTCGACATGGCTGTCATCTCTGACAGACAGTCGCTCAATGCAGAAGCATCATGGCTCAGTCCAGATTCAAAGTTATGGGGATTTTGTCCTTATGCGTGCAAAACAAGTGAAAGATGGCGTGGAAATGATAGGTAAAAATCAGGGGATTAGAAAAAGTAGCTCGAGCATTAAAGACATTCTTGGAGATTTTCTTGTCTTCTAGCATGTTTCCCAATCAACAAGGTAGCTCGAGGTTATTGGGAAAAACAAAGTTCCTTTTGTACAAAACAAAATAGTGCCCTAATTGGTCAAAAAGGATGGTGGAGCATTCATTACGAAAAGGTAGTAGCATGGCTGTCATATCTCGAGCAGGGTCCCCTCTTCCTTTCTCTCTCCCCCTTTTCTCTGATCCTTTTCTGCTATATATACAGGCTCTTGAGCCTTAAAAGAGATCCCTCGATTGGTGATAGAGTTACTTTGTCAAAATTGCCTTGTAACACTCTCTTGAAGCAATGAGATGAATTATCTGATTTTGGTTTGAAGTCAAGTATACATTATTGGAGTTTAACTTGCAGATGTATGTTCCTTTTCATCATCTGTAGATTCTCTACATATCTTGCTTTAACTCTTTTGGTTCCTTGCAAGTTGTGTGAAGTGTTAGACATTGGTCCCTTTTTTTTGAAGTGACACAAGTTTATAGTGTCTCATACAGACCTATTTTTTTTGTCCTTCAAATTGCAGGGTTTCCCTTCGACCTCCACACAAAATACTTATGCTTGTGGCCTTGAGATAGGATTAGGTTAGTCTGTGTCTTGGTTAAGTTCATTAGTAGTTGTTAAGGTTTTTAGGCCAAAAGTGGATCATTTCATATTTTGGTGCATCACCATCCTTAGCTTAGATTTCCCTTTCATGTTATCTTTCTCTCCCTTTTCCTTAGTCAATAGTAGATTTTTAGTCTGGGAAACAAGTTGAAGTGAAGCATATGAGGAGCTAGTCTCATTAAAAAGCCTAGAGATCCAACCTCATTATAGGGTACCCACAGCCTGAGGTTGTTTCAATATTGTAGTTGGAAGTGAGAGAGCCTGAAAGACTCTCCCACAAGGGTGCAATTCTAGCCTACAATAGTCACCTGCACCTGTAAATGAAATGGATGTTTCCAACATCCTTAATATGCACATCTCCACAATCCGTGGATATATGCTCATCACCAATGGCTGCCATAGATAGCTGAATTGTAGCTGTAGGTGACGAAGACTGTACCAAGCTCAACTCCATGGTAAGCTCATCAATCCGAGTTTCTGACTCTTGAAGTGCCATTTGAGTGATCTTCAAAGAGTCCATGGTGACCTCAAGCTCATGAGTGAGCTCATCAACCTCCTCTTTCCCTTTAAGGGCGTCATAATAGATCCCCTCAAGCATGAGAAGATGATCTTTGTCTGATAGTAGCTGTAGGTAATTGTTTTTCATTACCCCCAACGCTTCTCTAAGTGCATGAAACTCTGCAAGGGAAAGATCACCATCCAAGTGCTCATGTGTCACTGGAGTCCTCCAACATCAATTTGCCATCCACTGTTGAGCAACATCAAAGTGTTCTATGGCTGTAGCAATCATACCTTCGTTCACCTTCAATTGCCCTACCAAACGGTGAGACCCCTAGAACATATCATCTCCACACAAAATTTCTGATTTATAATCACTATGATAGGATGTTGAATCACCATCATTAACGGATTGGAGAACATCATCGTGTGTGCCATCAACATTGCACACATCCTCATCAAATGTACTGTTGTTTTGATCCTCAAAGGATGACTCAAATGAGAGGCTAGAGGCTGCTGATTTGACATCCTCATCGCTCATTTCCTCTTCCGGAATAGATACATGTTCATCCAAAGAACTATCTTGGTACCCATCAGTCCCATATAAATTATCTGATTTTAGATCAACGTCATGCAACATACAATCTGATTTTGTTTCTAGGCTGATATCAACTTCATGAATGCTGAGAATGTTATCTTGGGGTTTTGGCAAACAATTGTCATGACGTAAAGCATTCTCATCAACAATCACTTCAAATTTAAACCCCTTTTCTTCCACCTGCTCATCATCTTTGCCATTCATATCTCAAGTGCCAACATTGGGAGACTCCTCAACATCATTCCCTTCATGCGCCATAGCTGCTAACTCATGGTTATGCTCAACATTATGATAGCTGTCATAAAAATCAGGTGATTTTTTTCCTTTAAACATCCTCCTAGTGTACTTTACCAAACCAATCTTTCTAGGACTCAAAGTAACAACAGAATTCAGATATCTATTAAAAGAGTATTGTATTTTAAAATCATCTGGCATGCACTGATAGTCCTCAAAGAGTTGATTGGCTTCCCGTTCATAACCTTCCCTGATTTGATGGCTTTCTGTTCATAGTCTTCACTGGTTTTTCCTTCAATCCGGTAGTAACCCATTGTCATACTTTGAATATTTCAGATACACCCAAAAGGATGGCAGGAAACCACCCTGATACCACTGAAGTGTCCTACCCCTTGTTGAGATATTTACTACTCTGAAAATTTGCCTGTGATTACTTGATGTTTTATAGTTTTTATGATTTATTTGCAATGTTTGATTCAACAATATAATGTAGCAAAATAGAAGATATTGCCATAATAATTTTCAACTCGAAAACTGAACATTACATATGGAATACACAACTGAAAATTCCAGATTTTTATATCAGCTTAGATACTCAGTATTTTTACAAAATCTTGACAACCCAGTTCATAAAATATCCCCTATTATCTAAAACAACAATGCCTAGAAAATTGGGGGTTACAAATCATGAACTTACACGTAAGATATGCCTTGAAACCCTCTGAAACGAATGTCAGAATGAAGTATAAAGTTTGCAGCAGTATAACAACAACAATGATAATAAACTCCAGCAACGATCACTATCACCAATATCCACGCCTAGTGCAAAGTTGCATACAATTAAATTGCCAAAACCCTTGCCTGACAACCACTTGTTTATTGAAGTTCCCCTATAGTTCTCTTTGCTTTTAAAATAATGATCAATATATTTGCATTATTTTGATATTTCATTCAAACCCTTGAATATGAAACTCTCATGTAACTCCTTGAAGCACAAGCACAATCTCTGCAGTGGAATTGTCTGCAAGTTGTTCTTCTTGAAGGGCTACGTTCTCAACAAGCTTGAGATTTTCATACTCTCCATTTTCAGCAAAACCCTTAGCCAAATTCTTCTTCTTCAACAATGAATTAATTAAATGAATTCCAAAATGCCCCTTTTATATTTCACCTCAAATTCACTTTAAATTCCATTTCATTCAATTTACTTATAATTTCTCTTTTAATTATGATGCACAACTTAATAATATAAAATATACTTCAAATCATTTAAATCCCCTTTTAAGTTTTAATAAAGTCTTTATGTCTCCCTTTTAACATAATAAATTAATAAAGCATCATTAAATAGATCATTTTATTAATTTCCATTTAACCCTTATATCACCTTTTAATAAGTCATCATTAAATATTAATATTATTAAAGTCAAATAACTTTAATAATATAATAAATCATTAATCCTCAATAAATCACCCCACACCAGCTTAAATAATGATCCGATAATATTTTTCTGATGTAGGCATGATGACAATTGATCCAGATACGACTTACTATAAATAGTAAGTATAGGCGATATAACCAAGTGACTTACTATAAATAGTAAGTGTGCATCGAAGTGTTCTGAATAGCCTCCAAAAGGCACCCTACAACAAAATTGGAAGACTAAGCTAAAGAATACTACAATAAGCACCAAAAAGGCCTACTAAAGAACCAAAGGCCTACTAAAGAACCAAAGGTCTCCCTCGAAGGGATCCCCTGAACACTCTGTTAGCCCACAGGGACCAAGTGATGGACTAACCTCTGCAACTGATCACTGCCTAGGAAAAGGGGACATTACAGTGAGGGCCCTAATCTTTGAACCAATGCCACAAGTTTCAATACATAGGGGTCCCCTCCTTTGGCTAATAGCTTCAGGGCCCATGCAATCAGGGCCCATGCAAATCCTCCTACAAGAACCAAGCAAAAAATTGAGGTCTCTCAGGTGGCAAACCTGAGTGTGAAGGTCAAGAGAGAGTTTTAGGCTAAAAAGGGCTATTTTGATGATTGTTTTGGGTTTAAAATGACCTATTTAGGTCTAGGACACCTCCTACTAGGTCTACAGGTGGTCCTCCATCTGTATCAACCTTCCCCTTTGGTCAAGAAGCCTGTAGAAGTCTAGGTCAGGGTTTGTAGGCAGATTTGTGTCTTTGACCTTAATGGATTGCTTTGGATGTTTCCATTCAATGTAGGTATGCCAATCACTATAACAACCTTCATCATGATCCCTCACTTTCCTCACAAGCTTCTAAACTCCGATTTTCAATACAAGATTCACACATCATCTTCATACTCTTGTAGACAGACTTGAAGCTTGTCATTAGGCCCATCTAGGCATCTTTCTCCTTTTCCACATTCTTACACCTTGATCATCTATGAAAACCCTCTTAGCCCTTTTACAACCCTATGCACCTATTTCCTTGACTCTCCCATATGTTTTTCCATCTTCATTCAACACAACAAATGTGCCTTTTCTCATACTTTGCACAGGCAGGTTTGTAGATGCTCATTTAGGTTCTGTTAGGATTCTTGACTTCTCTTCAATGTTTCGTCTTGACAAATTGTGAACCTTCTTCACTTCAATGATCCTGAGCACATGTCCTCCTAACCTTCTCACATGCCTCACCAACTTCCAATCTCATGTTTAAGCCAACTTTGCATCTTTTGCACCTTTATGCCAAAATTGCCTTTTGGCTGTAGGTGTTCATTTAGGATCTTGACTGAGTTTGCTTGAAGACTATTTGAGTCCTTCTCAACTGTTTTTTAGTGTTTTAATGATTTTGGTAAGTATGAAGAGCTTACTCATACTCCTTACTTCCACAAACTTCCAAACATTCCATTCCACATCTTAAATATACCTTCTCTAACTCTGCTCTTTAACAGGCCTGTAGGTCTATGTTAGGCTCAGAGCTTTCTTTTGTTTGTGATTTGTCATTCGTGAGTCTACTTGGTCAATATGGACACTCTGAACCATATCTTCTCCTGCCTCATGACTTATTTCATGCCCCTCAGACCTATTGGTAAGGTCAAAACCCTCTCCAAGACATTCAAAATGCTCTCAAACACCTATCTCTGCTTATGCAACCCTATTTGATCTTCTGGACTATCTTGGCTCCAACTGATGATCCCTTTTTCATGCTTTGTTTTCCTCAATGCTTGGGAGAGTCTATGAGAATTGGGTGAAGTGTTTCACAACTCTACCACCCAGGTATGAGCAACTCCCAAGATAAGCGCAAAGCCTTCAAACAAGACTCAAACTTTTGTATCCTGTGTGTACACTGACACATTCATACTTAGCATGTATAATCATGATGTTTTTTTGCATTTGGGTCTGAGAACTTGATGAGATCAAACACATTGTGAGCAACTTGTTGCTTGTCTCCTCCATGCATTAAAGACCCTCATATCACTAGGGTTCTGCCTGTCACCATTCCTTTCATACACACTCCAATCGCTAGAATCAGGTTCTTGAGAATAGCTACCTGTAACTTATCTTTTGGCCCATCCATGCATAGGATCTTTGCTTAATGGTGTTATTTGGAGACCCCTCAGACCCCCTAGATCCTCTTCCATTGTCATCATATCTTCAATGAGCTCCAAAATGCAACTACAAGGAGAAACCTGAGCTAGTAGGGGTTTTGTAGGGTTTTAGAGAGGTTTACACTCTTAAGGATGGTTCATAGAGCTGGGATTTTCAACCTGAGAACTATGGCCATGGATTAGAAGGGCATAAGGGCCCCTATCAACCCCTAAGTGCATTGGATTCAACACTCCTTCCTCTTCATGAAGTAAGCACAAACCGGTTGAGCTCCTTTGCTTGTCAAGAACCCAATATAGGATTTGGGTTGGTTTTTGTCTTCTTCTGCCCTAAAAACACCAACTGAGCTTGGTTTTTATCATAATGGAGACTATGGGAACCTGTAATAGTGGTGTTATTCTTTACAACATCTGCTACACACTTTCTCTTTGCATTTCCACCTCATCTTCATAGCCAAGAACCTGGTTTTGTATGATAGACCTGATAGAATGAAAAAATGGCCTGGTGTAACTCCGTGCAGATGCTCATGGAGTTGTTTCTGACCTGCACAATGAGAATGCAACGTACAAACACCTTCTTGGCTGTTAAAACCTGTCATTATGCCCTTTTGGAACGTTGAGACAAAGGACAAAGAAGTTTCAAAGGTGAAATTTGTTAGAAAAGGAGTTTGACACATTTTGCTCAAGTGTACGGATATTATGGAGTGTGACATGGTGTTTACAAATGTCAAATGACTTAAAAGACTCTCTTTCACCTTCTTGACCCTTGACAATGAAGACTTGCACTTGAGATAATTAGAAATAAGCATAAGACACTAAACTTTTATTACCTTAATTTCCCCAAAAATACCTTAAACAATACTAAACTTGTATAAGACAGTCAATTAGACCTCTTAGAAAGGGAGACCTAGTGCAAAAGGTCAAGTTTTTGATTAGGAGGGTTGACCTTTGGCCTAGGGAGGCCGAAATGGTCAGCACTGCCCATGTTAAAGCAGTCGTCATAATGCTTTACAAAAACTGGATGAGGCTGGATGCAAGCCCCAAGTAAATTCTGGTGTGATAGATACTCCTCAGCTCGGGATTCTTAGTTGAGCAGTATCCTAATCTTGATTGTATGCTCCACAGAGGGTGTGAGTGTTCACCAATTTACCAAGCTGAAAAAAAACTCATTCCTCAACTGCTAGAATTATTTCCTTACTGCCAACTTAAGGAGCGTGTCATAAACTATCTACATGTGCAGATTGTTGAATTCGGACAAGGTAACTTTATGGTGTACTGAGTACATACTATGTCGACATCCCGCCATGGCATTGGCAAATATTCTTATAGGTCACCTGACAATAGAGATGAAGATAACAGTAGGAAAATTCTGAATGAGACTAACAACCAAGGCTAACATTCATCTAATGGCCATGGTTGGCAAGACCCACATTAAAAGAGCTACAGCTAGCAACAATTTTTTTATACTCTTTTAACACTATGATTAAGTCTGTGTGTCCCATCCAGTGGGTAATTGCCTAGTGCTAAGGTAGAGAGATGTTGTTTTGACAACCTAGGTTCAAGTGCCGTTGAGCATGCTACCCATGTTAAAGCAGCTGTCATATTTCATTCCAATAACAGGATGAGGCTGGATGCAAGTCCCAAGTAATAATCCTCAAACGGGACCTCTTAGTTGAACAATATCCTAAGCTTGATAGTACACTACAAAATGGGTGTGAGGCTTCACGGCTATACCAAGCAAAAAAAAAATCATTCTTTAACTACTAGAAGCATTTCTTTACCACCAACTTAAGGAGCGAATCATAAACTACCTACATGTGCAGATTTTTGAATTTGGACAAGGTGGTTTTATGGTGTACTGAGTACATACTATGTCGACATCCTGCCATGACTAGGCATGCATTTTTTCTTCCTTATCATCTGACACAGCTACAAGCAGTCATGCTGCCCTGCAATCCCCTTCCTTACAAAACCATAGATCCACCAAATCTCGTTTCAACATCTATGTAGTAGCCACTGCTCTTTATTTGAGTTCCCACAAAGTGGTTTCAAATCTCGGGAGTGTGTTAATACGAGCTTTAATTGGTTGGATCAAAGATTCGTCAATTTGGAAGAGTATATTCACGTGCCATTTAACAAGCTTGAGTGAATATTCCCCAAGTATAGCCCTACCACTACAGTTTCTGCAAATATAACACCAGGCTTGAACATATTCTGCATGGATTGCAGACTATTGTAGTGCACCCACACCACCAACCCAGACCACCTCATACATCACATATATCCTGTGCTAATTTTATATAATTACGGCCATGATAACTAAACTAATCCACATCTAAGCTTCCTTTGGAAATATGAACCTCAAAGAATGAAGTTGACTGTGAAACAAGGCCGGAAAGACCTCTCCAAAACCTTGTAGAGAGACTGGTACCAATTGTCTCAAGCAATGTCAAGACAGTCCCATTCCAAACAAAATCATGGTGCTAAAAGAATTGTGCAAAACCTGTGGAATGCCAGCATCAAGAAAAAAATAAAGAAATTATATTAATGTCTGCAAATGACCAAAGTATGTCAATGGGACTTGAAAGTAAAATGAGGTACAATAGAGAAGAAGTAGGGTAAGAAGACCCTAGGCTACGAAAGTACCTAAACACAAAAAAGGAAATTGCAAGCAAAGAAACAAAGCAAATCAAGATCCCACGGAATATCACAATGTTGCGCCAAAGGAGATAAATCTGCAGTAGTCTCAAATCTGAGTTTTATTGTCTATTTCTTTTGAGTTCCGTCTCCCCCTTTTTGGCCTCTAATTAGTTTTTAAAAATTGTTAGACTTAGGATGAAAAGCCCTCTCATAACCCATACCAAGAAATAATAAGAGTAAGGATCAACCTAATCTCTCTTAGCCTTTCCTAGAAATAACCAGACTACGGATTTACCCCTTCAGTTAGCCTGTATAAAAGGATAGCAGGTCTAAGGATTAAACCCCTCTCTTATTTTGAGCTGTGATTTTCAGCATAAACTTAAAAATAAAAAGTTCCAAGTAGCAACAACACTCTTGCATGTCTTACTAGCTTACAATATCCTACGTTGTTTAGATACGGGTACGGGTACGGGTACGATTCGGGTACGCGGGTACGTCATTTTTCAAAAACCTTGATTTGGATACGTCGTGGGTACGTCTCTATATATATATTTAAAATATATATATATATATATATATATATATATGCATATTACTCAATTTTTTTGTAAAACACTTGAAAATAGTAAATACATAGTGTTTGTTCATTCATTGCTTCAAATTTCAAAATGTTCAAAGTATACATTGCAAAGACATTCGGGCTTTTCAAAATGCAAATGTAGATTAAATCATAGATTCATAATTCATCTAGATAGTCTTCATATTCATAATTAATAATTATGAATGTTACTCCCACTAGAATATTAAAAATTTAAAAATGTAAAAACTAAAAACTAAATAGTATTTAATTTAAATTTTTAATATTATATTTTGTTTTATTTTTAATAGTTATATTGAATATTTATTATTCTATAGTTAAACTGAAAATTTTTAAATTAATTTATTAAATATTAAATACAAATTTAAATAAATTTCTAGTTTATATTGAATATTCTATAGTTAAACTGAAAATTTTAAAATTAATTTATTAAATATTATATACAAATTTAAACAATTTGTAAATTTTAAAATTAATTTATTAAATATTAAATACAAATTTTAAAAAAAATTTAGTTTTAAAACTAAATACTAAATACTAAATACTAAATAATAAATGAAAAAAATAAAATTAACATACCTGGTCTGGTCTTGGAGCGCGGCTTCACTCCACGCTGTCCTCCCCTGCAGGCCGCAAACTACCACTCCACGCTGTCTTCTTCGCGGCACACAGTCCTCTATCCGCGACGCTGTCTTCCGCGGCACTGGCAGACAGTTCTCTTCACGACGTTGTCTTCCGACTTCCGCAGCACAAATGATCGCGATTTTTTTTTTTGTGTTTTGCAGAAGGGACGCAGGGGTTTTATAATTCTCCACGTTTTCGATTTTCGCGTTTAGGGTTTTTAACGTGTTTAGGGTTTTTTTTGGCGCGTTTTCGTTTTTTTTTTTTTTTTTTTTTTTCTGCGGCAGTCGCCGGGAAATGTCGGGGACGCCCTGGAGGCGCCCCGGGTACGCCCGGAGTCGTCTCGGAGGCGCCCGCCAGCTTGCCGGACGTTTCCGGCACGCCGGCGGGCGCCTCCGGGACGCCTCCGGGCGTCCCCGGGACATCCCCGTGCCGGAGGCGCCTCCGAACAGGGGGCGTCGGCCTGGGGGGCGTACCCCTGCAACACAATATCTTCTCCACTCTTTCCCATGCAGCCCAACATGCACAAATATATTCTTTTACACAGGAACCCTCTTAACAAAAATAAAAACGGGGGCGTTCCACTAAAAGTAACAGATCCACAACTAAGATGTGAAAAGAGGAAAGAGGGGAAACGCACAAAATTTGAAGTCTCCACAATAGAGTGAGAATACAGCTGAAATTGCAAGTGGAGAAGCAAAGAAAAAATGTAGCAGGCACAGCTTACCTTGTTTCTGAGAGTTCACACTGCTAGAAATGTTCTATACAACTTTCAAATGGTGCATAAATATGTTCTGATCAACATAGTCAGAATTGGGAAGCCGAGTCTATTATAGACCCTCAAAAATATTCTCCCAAACACACTGCAAAACACAGCTAAGCTTCTGTTTCAGAATCTGCTCCTTAAACATACATACAGGGAAATGTAAAGGCATGCTTTCCCAGGAAAAAGTGTAGTTTTCTCTTTCAAAACACAAGTTCTCTTCCCAAGATGTACTAGTAGGCGTGGCAGTTTCTTTACTTATTGTCACATTAATGATTATACCCTTCTCCCTATCAGTTCTGCTCCTCTTACATGTTTAAGTAATTTTAGCAAGGTTCCCAAGTAAGTGACTTGACTTTCTCTTTTCTGTTGTTCTTAAAGTATGAATTGTCACTCTCATGATCAGGTCTTGTCTGGTATTCTGTAGTACTTGTAAAGTGGTTCAAGAAGCCTTATGAAATGTCATTCTCTGCACCATGTCACTTTCCAAATCACCTGTCTTGTCAATGCTGAAGTGAAATTTAGCTAATTTAGGGATTAAATTTTCATTGTTAACAAATCCCATTGTGTTATGTGTCATTCAAATCTGTTGACATGAATACCATCATTTTGACTTTCATTTGTCCTGATTTTGCTGTCTGTAGGCGAGGTCATTCCAGTCACTGTGAGCTCATTCAACCCTGAGGACTAAGCATCATCTCATGTTTTGGCTGACCCAAACAGGAACAACTTTCTATTTGCAAATACCCTAGAAACACGAAACATTCTCATATATGCCTAAAATTCATAAATAAATCAAGAATAGGTGGAAGAAATTAAAATATTTAAACATTAAAATAGCTACTTAAACCATGATGAGTCAAATATCATTTATAGTATATGTGCATGAAAATGTCTTGGAAATACATTTTATTTATCTCAAAATTTATCCTAAATATCCAAATCGCATATCATAATAGCTAAATATTCATATAGCGGAGTATCAAAATCACTAGTTTAAGATGACAGCAGATGGAGAACTAAACCTGTGAATGAAAGGTTCCTATGGTACCTCCAATTTACCTTGACAAGACATTAATTTTTGATAAACGGGCCAGACCTACAAGAAGATGGTAATGAATGAATACACTCCTGAATTCCATCCTAAATCTGTTGTCACCCAAAAGCCTGCCGACTTTGGTGAAAAAATCACTAAGTATAGGCTCAAGCATATTCATGGTAACCCATAACCTTAATAATAATTTTATAAATTGTGTTCCACAGCAGGATAGACCAGAAAATATGAAGCTTCCCTTCATTTCATTTCAATGGAACTAATATGAGATGAGTAATATTCCGTGCATGACACACAGTACGTAAAACTGAGTTTCTTCTAATTTTGCAAATGAGTCCTGCTTAATGACATCCTAGAAAGATTGAAAAAGTTTGTCTGAAACCAATCCAGGCCTGGGGATTTATCCGACAAGCAATACAACTGATTTTTATTTCTTTGTAGGTTTCCTTCGCTTTGGAAAATGCTACATTCTCCTTGATTGGAATGCTGCCCTCTCTTTGGAGATGCATTACATTCTTCTTGAGCTTTCACAGAAATGATTTTGGAGGTGTGGCACCTCCTTGGAACATATTTTGACAGTGGTGGCTCGGACTCATCTTTGGAAGACAATTTTGTTTCAGCTGCCCTTAAGTATTCTCCATTCTCCTCTTTGACACCAAAACTCCAAACCTTCATTTTGTGTCCTGTCTTCAACTTTTATAAGCTATGTTGCCAATATGGATACGGGTACGAGAATTGGACACATGGATACGGGGATTTTTTTGGGGGTGGCTTGAATATGTTTTGGATACAGCCATACAAAAATATATATATATATAAAATATAGCCATATAAACAAAATTAACCACACAATATGCATAGAGGAAACAAAATAAATTAAATAACTACATACTCATAATTCAATGCCAAATATCATAATATTCAATGGTTGAACCCAAGCAACTATATAAATTTCATTTAAGAATTTATTACAATATAAGAGGGTCATGTCTAATATAATTTTTTAAAGTTGATTAAAATTTATATAGTGATTTGTGAATGTGACCATATAGTTGCATGGTGGATATTATTCAATGGTCGAAAGCAATTATATAAACTTATATCATAATAATCAACTTTAAAAAACTTCATAATATTTAATTTTTAATAATACTGTTTAATTTTTATCAAAGTTATTACTTTGATAATAGACGTTTTGGTATAGGCTTAAATACCATACTTCTCTCAGGATTGCCGTAACCCAAGCACAAGAGACTGATGTTTATTCAAGTGCTCTCATTAAAATTGGGATTCTCGCGACCAATGTTTATCCCTTGATGGTACAAAAGTTTATGCAGAACTGCATGCTATGGCAGCTATTTTGTTAGCTACATTGGTCGTGCATGAACACAACTATACGTCGATAGAAAAAGCTTGTTTATCTATGGTTTTTGCAGCTCAGAAGTTGTGACATTACATGCTTAACAACAAGACCATAGTTATTTCCAAAGTAGATCCGCTTAAGTATCTACTATCCAAAATAACTTTACAAGGTTGCATGGCTAAATGGATCATGCTTCTAAGCAAGTTCGAGATAGAATACGTCAACCAAAAAGCCATAAAAGGACATGTACTTGCAGATCAACTCGCTGAAACTCTCCTTGCAGATACTTAACCACTCACTTTTCAATTCCCAGACAAGTCCATCATGATCATCATTGAAACACCTCCTGAGGAGCAACACTGGACGTCTTTTGATAGATCATTCACATCGCATGGATTAGGGGTAGACCTATTGGTTATTACACCACAGGGAGATCTTATCCCTAAATCATTTCGTATCAGCTTTCCTTGTACTAATAACATGGCGGAATACGAAGCACTTGTTGCAGGGCTTCGTCAAACAGTACAATGGAATATTTAGCATCTCACGGTTTATGGTGATTCTTAGTTAATCATCAATCAGGGTACATACCACTTTCAGACCAAAGATGACATGCTGGTGCCATACAAGGCCGTGGTGGACACTCTCAAACAATAGATTGTGAACATATAGTTTGAACACATACCTAGGGCTAGTAACCAAGAAGCGGATGCCATGACCACCATTGGTTCTTTGATCCACCACATAGACAAGGCAAAAGACTATCAATCCTCGTTGATAATCTTCTAGTGCTTGCTCATGAACCTTCGACCGTTGCAATGATTTGTGATAATGTTGGTCCCACGTTTGTTTGGTATTCAAACCTATATAATTACCTTCACGACCATATCATGCCACCAGACCTATCACACAAACAACAAAAAGTCTTTATGCATCAAGTCTCACGCTATACCTTATTTGGCCCAACCCTTTACCACTGAAGCTTTGATGGGACTTTGCATCGTTGTTTAAATTCGGCAAAAGCTACATTACTGTTACGAGAAGTTCATGAAGGAGTATGTGGAGCCCACACTAGCGGGGTTGTCCTTGCCAAAAAGCTCCTACGTACCGGTTACTATTGGCCAATGTAATGTCCACAAATTGGGACAATGATAAAAAAAAGAGGGTTTTCCAACAAATCACTAACAAATCCAAACAAAAACTGAATTCTAAATTTTAAAACCAGCCAACCCTAGGGCTGTATATGCATCACCAAACTGAAAATTTCAAACTTCCAAATGTTTAAAAATAAATATAAAAAATACATTATGAGATTTAGCCCACTGTGGCTCACATTGATTGAAGAAGGAAAGCTGAATTGATGTATTTTCCACCCCAAACTCTCAATGCCCCCAGTTTGATTTTAATGTCCTCTCCTTGTCACCAAATCCACTCCTAAAAAATATCTACAACTGAGGATAAATTGTAGACAAATTCCAACACATTTTGTAAAAATTGGCCAATGTTAGGGCCTAAAACACGATCAATTTTCCCTCAACCAAGTCACCACAAATAGGAATAAATAGCATGTAATAACTTTAGAAAATCAGACTTGTATTCATGCCAAAACCCATTGGAAATAGGTTATAAAATTCACCAATATTAGCAGTAGTTAATGGCCTATTGTTTAAGGCCAAACAAGGCACCCTAAACTCTTGCACACCCCTCTCAAGTGAATTGCCCAATTTAGATAGTAAGGGCAGAATTTTCAAAATTAAACTTGTTTTTCCCTCCCAAAATTTCTTCAAACCCTTATGACTAATTCCCAGAAAAATCAGAAATAATATAACAACTTGTATATTGTCAAGTGGAGTCTAGAAACCCTCCAAAGATGCCCAAATTCTCCCCCAATTGATTCGCCCTACCTCAAAAAAATATAGGAAATAAATCAGATTATTTTACTCACCAAAAATCCTCAAAATGGCCTCTAAAAGGCTCCTAGGGCAAGTCGCCCAAGCTGGAAAATTAGTATAAAATATTAGCAATATTTTATACTTTGCGAACACTCCAAAATCAGCCTCAAAACCCTCAAGATCAACACTCCAATCAAGTTGCCATAGCTGGAAAAATAAATAAAATATTATGCAACCTTATTTGACTTCAACAAACCTCTCCAAATGACTCACCCAACTCTCTAGGCAAGTTGCCACACCCTGAAATGATCTTCAGTGCCATGAACAAGCTCTCAAGGTAATTCGCCCCTCTCCAAGACCTGTAAAATCGTCAAAACCAGCTTTTGATAGGGTTTGCAATATTTCATCAATATAGGTGGTGTCCAAAAACACCTTTGTAGATCTACTTGCATGTAAACATGCAATTTTGAAGCTCATTTACAACGCTTGAATATAGCTGTTCAAGTAGAAGGAATGGACATTTTCGTCCCCAAACCCTTGACACTTCTTGAAGGTTTTTTTCTTCAAGATGTGGTAATCAAACTTGGCATACTTGATCAAAGTTTCCAATTCCATATTCAGCATAAGCATCCACAAGATTCCTTTATTGTTTTTATATCCAACCTCCAAGGGTGGCACCCAAGTTGGAGGGTTGTGCCTTTTCAAAACATAAACACTTCATCTTTTAAAACTCTCATTTTTTAAGGGTTTAGGCTCCCATGACCCCAACTTAAGTGAACATAAGATTAAAAGGTATCTTTTTGCAAACTCAACTGAAAATTAGAACATTTAAGTACTTTTACCTTTTTGCTCATATATTAGCCTCCCTCCATGTTCCCTTTTTCTTTCCTTCCCTTAGCTTTGTGGGAACAACCAAGCTAAGGACTCCAAAAGCAAGCTATTTTAAAAAGGGGGACATTACAGCCAACTATGGAAGCAGATGCAACTGCTTATGTCTAAAGGTGTGACAAGTGTCAAAGGCATGCCAATTTGATTCATGCCTTGGCCAAAACGTTAACATTGATGCTTATACCATGGCCGTTTGCAATGTGGAGACTCAATCTCATTGGGAAGATTAACCCTACCTCATCTAATGGTCATAAAAACATCCTTATCGCTATTGAATATTTCACTAAGTGGGTTGAAGCTATACCCCTCACGTGACTGGAAAACAAATTTTCAAATTCATATTCAATCATCTCATCTGTTGCTATGGTATCCCATATGACATTATATTTGATAATAGCGGATCGTTTAAGAATAATGATGTCTCAACTCTCTGTGCCGAGTACAACATCACTCAACATTTTTCTACCTCATATTACCCACAAGATAATGGCCAAACAGAGGCATCCAATAAAACCATTGTCAACATCCTAAAAAATATTATCAATGATGTTGGTTGTGATTGGCATCTCCAAATCTTCTACGTCCTCTGGGCATATCGCACTAATTACTGTACTCCAACCAAAGCCACACCATATTCCCTAGTCTATGGCACTGAGGCCATTCTTCCCATCGAGGTCGAGTTACCTTCTCTGCGTATCTTGTTGAAACACGTTCTAGATGATGATTACATAGTAGCTTCCTTGCAAGAGTTAAGAGTTATTGGATGAAAAATGCATGGCCGTTGTCAACAACCTTCAAGCATACCAGTTTCGACTCCGGGGTCAATATAACCGGTAGGCCAAACATAGAGAGTTCGAGCTTGGTGATCTTGTTCTCAAAGAAAACCAAAAGAACATCACAACCGAGAAGAAGAAAGGTAAGTTCAATCCAATTGGATAGGACCATATGTCATTATAGCAAATTATGGCTCTGGAGCATACAGCTTCGCTAGACCAGACAAAGATAAACTTGATGAGTTGATGAACATAATACACCTCAAGCATTATTTCACTTGAGAGACCTGAAGTATTGTCTATGAGGCACGTGTACGTTGTACCATATCGTCACCTTTGTACCATACCATATACCATTCTGCCATACTTTCACTAAAGACCCAAGTTGTTTTTACCCTCCCTACCCACCTACCCACCCCTTTGACCTTGGTTCAGTTCCATTTGTTCTTTGGGCACCTTTAGTGAGGGGATTCAGATGAAGTTTGAGTAGTTGATTCAGTATTCTAGACAGAGGCAGTATCTTGGACCAATATGATAGTGGTTTGGCAATTGCATCTTTCATTTATTATTTCGTTTCATCTGAATTTGTTATTGATTATAATTGCCTTTGGGCAAATCAGTGTCCCACTCCGTGCTAATAATTATAATCGCCTTTAGGCAAATTCGTATCATTGATCTATGTCATTGTTTCTTAATTATAACTGTCTATGGGCAAATTATGAACAATATTTTTACCATGCATTGCAGTATCACCTTGCCATTCCTATGCTATACTATGCCATTTGCCTAATTCACGAACTTGTTGCTACTTAATCGGATTTCTTTGCTGTAAGGTGGAACTACAGTGACTTGAGGTCCTAATGGGACTATGTAGGCAGTGCTCGATTCACATTAAGGTCACCTCAACCACCTTTTTACCATGCTCTCGCTGTTTTGTGAGCATTTTAAGTTTGAACGCTTTCGCCATTTTGCAAGCATGTTTCAACCACACTCTCAACGTTTTGCGAGTTGGATCGTTTAGTATCTCGTCATTTTCAAATGGTTGAGACATTTAGAAAATTCCAAAAACATTGGTAAAAAATCTACAAAATCCTAAAAATCACAAAATTATGAAAATTGACTTCGAATATCCATATGAAATATAAAGCCGTCCAAATATTTTGGGATGGGCCATCTTGTTTGTTCAGTTTGTTTGTAGACCACCATGGTCTTTTTCCTCCCATTTCGTAGAGAACTCCTGAGGTCCGCATAGACTAGTAGGCAACACTTGGATACATGGGGTATATTGGGCTAGCTTGGCCGCACCTTTATTTTCCGAAAACTTCTTTGATTTAAGGATTTTGGAACTCCTAACTATTTCACAAGTAACCACTTGTCTTTTAATTTTCCCATCCTTATTGGCCTTACCTTTATGCTCTTGTCGTTTTGCGAGTTTCTATTGTGCGCATTATGTCTTCAACCTTGATACATTCATGACTACTAGGCTTCATTTTCCACTCTCACCGTTTTGTGAGTTATTTATGCTCTCGCCATTTTGTGAGTAACCATTTCCAACGCTGTCGTTGTTTTAGGAGTAACCATTTCCAACGCTCTCGCCGTTTTGCAAGCAACCATTTCTTATGCTCTCATCATTTTGCGAGACCATTCCCATTTTCCTCTACACATCAATCACATTTTCTTCTCATTCATCTTTTTCTATCTCATATCTTGGGAGAATTACATTTGGCTTGAAGTTCATATTGGATCTTACATTCATGGAACTCTGTAGGCTTAATGCAGCATCCACTTGCCTAGTGCATCAAGATCAACTCGGCTACCCATTCCTTTTCTTCTATTCTCCCATTTTGTTTGTTTGTTTTGTTGTCCCCTATAGCCTAGGGGCAATGTCTGTTGCCTTGTTTGTGTCGTTGCTTCCCTATAGCCTAGGGGCAATTTGTGTTGTTGCTTCCCTATAGCCTAGGGGCAACCTTGTGCCAATTGTTCTTGCGTTATTATACATGCATCATTGTTGTCTAGCTTAGGGGTCACCCTGTCACCAAGAGTAACACCTCTATTACACATGCATGAATAATTTGTTTTTTGTTTGCACTAACTTTGTTATTAACCATTGTTTGTGTTCGTTTTATTTTGTTTTAATTGTTTTGTTCACTTTTTGTTTCTTGGAGTTTTGTTGTGTTTTTAGTTTATTGGTGTTTTTGTCTTTATGTTTGTTTGTTTAATTGTTTGCCTATTTATTTGCTTTCATTGTTGTGCCTTGACTTAGTATACATGCGTTTATTGGGTGATTCCTTGCGCGTTATACTTAAGTCCATCCATATTCATACGTCAACATTGTCATCATGGCTTTTACCATTGGTGCATTGTTTTGTATTGTTTATTGGATCGAGTGTCAATCCTTATGCATATTTCGGCTAAGTTATCATGGTGCATATCGTCATGTGCTACAAAAAACATTAGCTCGGAGAATCTTACAAGCAATGATGCTACGATACTTCTCCTTGGTAACCTGACAAATTCTCATTCTATCCAAACCTTACCCCAATATAGAGTAATTAATTCACAAATGAATTTTAATCCTTGTTAGTCAGGACGTGCATCTCCATACTAGCAGGTTGTTCAAATTCATCTTTCTCCTCTATACCGACTTACTCATACTCTGTGAGTACGGATTCAGACTGTAAACCCCATTTTCCACTTTGCCATATTGTCTCAAACTGTCGTACCAATGATTATAACCGCCTTTGGGCAAATCATTGCGTTTCACTATACTTGGATGCTAATGATTATAACCGCCTTTGGGCAAATCATAATCATTCCCCTGCCCTGCTGGGGCATGTTTTCATTGTGCTAATGATTATAATTGCTTTTGGGCAAATCATTATCTTTATCTGCCAAACTGGGGCATGTTTTCTTTTTGCTAATGATTATAATCACCTTCAAACAAATCATTAGCTTTTTACCTTGCTATGCCAATGATTATAACCGCCTTTGGGCAAATCATCATTTTTATCTGTTCAACTAGGGCATCTCACTGTGCCACTGATTATAACCGTCTTTGGGCAAATCAATCTTTTCCACCCGCCTTTTACCTTTTGGTCCTATCATTTCGTTCTTTCGAGGGACCGATCGTCGACCTTCTTTGCTGACCACTCCCTTGAAGGGGCATCTGGAGATCATCCATCGCCGTCTGGAGCATTAGACATAAATGACCTTTTCATTTTTTGAGATGACGTTACTATGCCTATAGCTTGCAACACCTTCCCAAATAGGGGCAAAATGTAGACACCCCATTCTGGGCACAACTGGCTTCCAATTGGATTTCAGATTGATTTCTACCAAACATTGCAAATTAAACCTATGAATCACTTGTGAGTTTGTAGGTCTCCTTGCATCATGATTATTACTGATGTACGAGTGAAAGGTCATAAAAAAAAATGGCCACTCGTGGGAAATAGGTCATCAAAGGATGACTTGACTCGAGTATTAAATACTCCATGCAGTTCAAATTTCTATTAAAATAAAAAATCAAATAATATTCAACTACAGAAGCTCCAATTACTTAAAATTAACAGAATATATTGTTTCATATTTTCCACTAAAGGGAGTTTTTAAACCATACCTCACCTTACTGCTTTCACGATATTCACAGCAACTTTTGTTGACCTTAAGATTAATTGGCAGTGCATGAAAGAAATCTCCTGGCATTATTGACCTTGCTCTTTTGCAGTATTTTTATGTAAAGTGCATAGATAAGTTCACGCTTTAACAAGTAAATATATCATTCTCATTGATAAATGTGTGAGAGAAAAACAGATGTTAATTAGATCTCAACAACTATTGGATTCTTTTTCTTAAATCATCTTTTGTAAGGTTACAAAAATGCCAAGTGTGTTGTAATTTTCCATTCAGTTAGGTTTGTTCCTCATCACTTCTGTAGCATTTTTAATATAATAGTCTCTGCGTTACATCATAGCTGCTCCCAGAATGAGTGCCCTTTAGAGTTCTACTTGCGTTGGAAAATTGGATTGAACCTTTATTTACATCAGGTTGCAGAAGTTGATAAATCAATATAAGCTTTGGAGTTAAGAGTGATTAAGATTTTGATTAAATACTATGTTTTAATTTTCTTAAAGCAGCTGGAGGTACTACGAGTTAATTTCAATTGATAAGAATCTATTTTCTAAATTGATAATAATCTATTTTCTAAAATATATAGAAGTATAATTCAAGTTGGAGTGGCCCATTATTATAATTTGGTCTTGTCATTGATTTATATTCAGAAAGTTTGATTTCACTAATTCAAAGAAGCCAAAGTTTGGCTTTATGGTAAAGGTTCAGCTGTGCAGCTCGCTATGAAGGTAAAGGTAAAGGTAGTTTTTTAGGTCGTAGCCAAACCAGATGCCAATCTGGGGTATGAAAACCCCCTTGTCAAAACCCTCAAGGATTTTTATTTCCATTTATATTGTTCAAAATTTTAAGGAAAAACTGAAAACATGGAAATGAGCTAGAAAATTCACTATAGGAGAGCAGGGGAGAGAGAGAACCAAAAATTAATAGTTTACAGAATTATACTTGCATATGGACTACGGACCTATTTTTTAAGCATACATTTGGTATGTGGACTAAATCATTGATTGCATTGCCGAAAAATCTGCACTTCAGTTCTGTGATTTATCTCATTTGACATGGTGCGAGAATATTGCATATTCAGTTTCAACTTTAACTTCTTTTGCAGGTTTACAGACTCCATCAATTGAATAGGGCTTCACAGTTAGTTGGAGGTTTAATGTTCTCACTAAGAGGAGTAGAATCAAGTCCACAGACCATGGCTATAAATGGTTCATTGACAACATTGCTGAATGTCCTTCAAGTTCTTGGTATTATTTGTCTGTGGTCAATGGCAACATTTATTGTGATGCTCTTCCCATCTCAACCAGAAGCAGTTTCTCCTTGATCTGATTTTCTTAACGAGGATAATGACTTCGATAGGATTGTATATGAAAAGTCTATCTACACTGTACCGTTTTATAAAGGTTATTTCCCTCTATTGATCAATTAGAGCATTATCCTGTTTGATATGAATCTATGGTTCTGTTTGTTAAATAGGTTTTAGATATTCTTTGCTGGGATTGTTTACAACAGGTTATGGAATAACCTTAAGAAATTAGCAGCTGGAAGTAGGCCATGGATGTGCTGTTGTGCCAAGCACGTAATTTTGCCCTACTGTTGATTGCTTGCTCCGAATGATTTCTTATTTTTCTTTCCTGTTTCCATGTATGCCTTAACTTCAAGATCTGGGACATCCATAGAACATTGTGATATACATTCAACTGTTCTTATAAGTAGTTATAATGGAATAATTCATACCATGAATATAGGTACTAATGTTTAGCCCTGCAACAATTTGTAAGACCATAGCTACATGCCAACTCTGCTCATAGAACGTTGTCAAAATATTTTCATTGGGTGCAATTTGCGAGGAGTTAAAGTAATTAATACATTTTTTTTCCCCTTGTCCCTAAATAACACCAAGTAACATATATATATATATATATATTTTGAAATGTTCAAACTAACCATTTTTTTCCACGTGTAGTTTGATTATCATTCTTTTTGAAGTCTTGATCTCTAAGCATGGCTACTTTGGCCTCAAGACAAGAAGATGAACACTACGGAGGCGCATAGGACAAAATTAAACAATTTTTTTTGGTTTCGAATTAAAAATATATATATAGAGAACATAACTACATATAACTATATAAAAAACATATGGTGATGATGATATATATATATATATATATATATATTTTAAAAAAGGTATGTGGTGGTGGTGATATAAAACGGTGGTGGTCAACAAAAAATAATTGCCCTCCAAATAGAAAGGTGTGGTATAAAGAAGTCGCATGGCTTAATAGATAGACATTCACTTCCTCGTCTACGTGGCAGCCTACCACCTAAGCCAAACCAAAATGCCACCATCCAAGTTATAACACAACACCATTCATTAATTTTGTTGGCCCCGACGGGGCTTAGCCATAAGTTGCACAGTCATATGGGAGACCACTGACCTAAGCTAACACCCACCTTTCAAAAATGGTACTACCCAACCATATAAGGCCCTATGTAAAGTAAAGTGCCCTACAAACAATGATTTTTTAAAACTTGCCATGGGGCACCCCACAACATGAAAAATTCTCAAACATAAGGCGACGGGTTTAGAAGAGTCTAAATTTTATTTTAAAAATATTTCGAGCATATTTATGTCTTGTTTGATGTGTCCAAAAAATTGTTTAAAGGGAAGACATTTTCCCTTGAAATAAGATAGAATTAATACTTTAATATCAAATTTTCATATTGTTTGTTTCCCAACTCAAACAAAATATTTTGTGAAATTTTGTGGATTTGTGGCAAAGTCTAGTTTGCAAATAAATTATATTAGAGTGATGTAGGCAATGTTTTATATACATAAAAATTATGAAAGCAAAACAACCTCTATAAGGCTTTAAGCTCTACAATTGATTTCACAAGCTTTCAAAATAAATTGCCAACTAGATTTTTCTTTCGCATAATAAAACATGTGTATTAATATGTTAGGAACATAAATACATTTTAATTTTTCTAATTAAAGTCACTCTTTTCAGTTCATAATACATTACAATTTGTCTTCGACTGAGAGAGAGAATATTCACATTTAAAAGAAATGTTTATTACAACTTCCCTTCAGTGGCTTTTAATGAATTTTATAAGTGTTACAAGGCTTCCAACAATTTAAAATAAAATATTACATAATTATGAAGGAAATGGCTGGTTCGTTTAGAAAGGAAATGTTTATTAGTCAATGTTTCTAGTTTAGTTCCTCTTCCTAAGAATTAGAAAGTACCTCATAAGTTTGCTCAAGCACACATCTCAACAAAGAACATGTACTCCCAATGTGACACTCAAATAATTTTTGATAAATATACATATCCCCTGCTTGGATACATTTTTACAACCAACTTCCAAGGAATGAAAGGAGGATGGTTTGGAAAAAACCGCTTACCCTTGCCCATCCTACCATAGCAATTCAAGTCCATTTAGGCAACATAACTCCACATGTCTAAAACTCAAAAATTACATTCAAAACAAGCAACTAAAATGAGAGAATAACCTTTCCAAGCAATCCTTATAAGGTCAACAAAATACATGGCCTTAGGTCCAAACCATATACATAGTAAGAGAAGGATTGCAAGTCAAAAGGCCATGACAATCCATAACAAGTTTTCATCATATCAAGAAGCTAACAATGGATTATTTTAAACGAAAAACATTAAAAAAAAAAGAAGTGTCAAAAGACCTCCTACCTCAAGTTCTCTATTATTTATCACATACAATTTTTTTAAGACAACTTCTAACTAGCCATCATCTCTCAAAGTCTTCACTTAGTTCCTCCATGTTTAAACTCCAACTCTATTTTCAAAATGGTCAAAAACAAGGATGGCTTCCTTGTTATTCATAGGGAAAACCATCAATAATTTGCCAAAATGAAAGTGACACTTGTCCCTTCCCAAACCTTTGTCTCTCACAAAAATTTTGACTTTTACTTATTACAAAACTCATGTTCCTTATATGACATGAAGGAAAGTATGACTCGCATATACTCAATAAATGTTACCCCTCTTCCAATGCCATTACAGATCACACAGGGTCTACTACAAGTCTTTTTGAACTCTTAGAAAGATTCCCATACATCCCTTTTGTTCAAAGGGATCTAATTCCAACATAAAATATTTAAAAATCATTGTGTGACCCTCGAAAATTGGCTTTTCAAATTCATTTGAGTTTTGCAAGTGATGACATCATGTTAATTCCCTTTTCATCCTTATGATCTTTTAGAGAGTTCAAGAAATATTTAAGGTATGGGTAAAGAGGATATGAATAGTTTTATTTGGTTTAGAATTGTCAAAATAAAAACAAATGGTTGTAACACATTTATTTAAAAAATAAGCTAGGTGTCAACTATAGACATAACACATCTAGTGAATGGTAAATTCATGACCAACTCAATCTAAAATCCCTTGCTTGGTCATATATAGTCGTGCACATCATTACACACAAAAAATGTTCTTAGTATAGTCGAAACAACTGAACTTGAAATAATCTCAAGTAACATGCACAAACACGTAATGCATGCATAAAAGTATCATAAGTTGTTATGTCAACAAATCATGCAAATTAATTATAAATGTCTAAGTATCCAATTTATTAAACAACTTGATATCAATTTTAGAATACGATAAACACAATTTAAATAAGAAAGATACAAATTGGGCCTTACATTTCCCTTCCCTTATGAGACTTCCTCATAGGAATCATTCAAATATTTGAAGTATAGTTTCAATGATTTAGTAAAGTTTCTTCTTGTGGAATTTAGCTCGTGCATATTTGAAAACATCTATGTATAAAATTTCAAAAGAGGTGTAAAGTGTATGCATGTCCCGTGTTTTGATTGGAGATAAAATACACCTGTTGAATATAAATTGATTTTCCAAATCTGAGGGTTGATAAGTTAGAGAATGCAAAGTATTTTTGAACTTCAAGATGTAGTCTTCAATGAATTCATTTTAACATTGTTGCAAACTTTGTAGATGTTCCAATGTGAGTTTATATACCATATGCTTATGATAATTAGATAAAAATGCATCTTCTAACTTTTTGAAGTTGGACAAGGAACCACTAGGTAAACTGTATAACTAATCAGAAGCATCTCTTGTGAGATTTCTACGAAAAACTTTGAGTAAGATACATCTATCATTCCCCCAATCTCCAAAAGAAATGGTATATTGTGTTAAATGATCGTAAGGATCTCCATAACCATCGAACAATGGTAGTGTAGGCATAACAAAATCTTGTGAACATGGATGCTCATATATAAATCGTGTAAGGGGTTGTCATTAAATAATATTATCTTTGATGTTTGCACAACATGATTTAGTTTGTAAAGTGAGATCAATAACTTATTTTTGGAGCTCTCCAATGGCATGCATCATGGATACAATATGAGTTGTAGGAATATTAATTGTTTGGAAAGACTTACTTATGAGTTGCAAGTGATTATCCATTTTAAACATTGGTATAAGAGGACCATGACTATTGTTGTTACATGGTTAGAGATTGCATTCTAAGGCAACATTGGTACAAACTCGAGGATCATTGCTTAGCTTATCATTTTTAACTGGTATAGATTAGAAACATGACATTGCTCTTTAGTAGGCTCGTGTGTGTGTGTGTGTGTGTGTGTGTGTGTGTGTGAGAGAGAGAGAGAGAGAGAGAGAGAGAGAGAGAGAGAGAGAGAGAGAATCTTCATAATTGATATTTTATGCATTTCAAATTGAGTGGGACTATTTGAGGAATCATTGCATAAGACATCATTATCTTTACTTTGCAAACTAGAGCTATGTTGTCATTTTGGATTTATAATTTATAGTCATTTACATCTTTTAATATTTTGAAAGAGAAAGATAAATTAATTGCATTATTCATTGGTTCTAAGGAAATAGAGAGAAAGTATCACTATCTTTCATATCATTAATTATGACTAAAGGAGAACATGGAATATATGCATCTACATCATCTTCTATTTCTAAAGTGAGATATAAAGTAGCACGTTCATTTGTAACATTTGACATTTATGTGCAAGAACTATGCTTTTGTAATTTATATTGATTTATGCGATGGAATGCATGAGCCAAGCCAAAAGATAAATAAGGTGTTCTAACTAATGATTTTTCATATTATGATCTTTCTAAGAGATTAAGGGAGAGAAGATATTCATTATCAGTATGTTTTGTTTGTTCTAGTTTTTGAAAAGATGAATATAAGTGAAGAAGGGGTTGTGCAATTTATAAAGTAGTTAGCTCAATTTATTCTTCATTATTGTACCACTCATCTTGGTTTTTACAGTCACAATCATATCTATTATAATCATATTCTTGATTAGCATAAAAAAATGTACAAGTATGATCATTAGTCCATTCACTATCATAAGCATATGGTGTAGCACTGCTTAAAAAAATAAGTCTAAAGGATGACCATCATTGGGATTTCATATTTAGATACACATTGAGAAGCCATTTTAGATTTTCAACCCACAATATAAAAAAAATATGACAAATATAACGCTCAATGCTAGCAAACAATCAATCATACCAAAAACAAGGTTATCAATAGGTGCAACTAGACAAGGTGTGTTTGTTTTTTAGGCTTGTAAATATACTAATCTCAATCACAAATAGTAAATACGACCGTGAATACACTATGGAGGATTTCATTGTGCTCATAGCCACATTACCCTGTTTCATAAGATAAATTGCAAATAACTTCTCGGGACCAACGGTTTATCAGTGCACTACAAGAACAAACAACCAAAGGCTTTCAATGGATATAAAACAAAAATATGAGCATTTTCGATATACCATGAGGTACACGGAAAATAAAATTCATAAATAGTGTTGTTGAATGGCTTGAGTATTGGGACAACACCCCTCACTATGATGTAAGAAAAACTATTAATTACTTTGTCTAGAACGACAACTCCTATGAGTTTAAAAATGTATAAACACAATTTCTAGAAAAACAAAGCAAAATAAAAATGAAATCAGAAAGTTGAGGTCCAAACATAAAGTCTTGGGTTCACCAATATGTTTTACCTTATTTTTTTGTAAAACACTAATTTGTATTTAAAGAAGTGTTTATTATGTATATATGTGTAAAACTAAAAATATCAGAATAGTAAAGATACATAAATGATTAACTATTCTAAATTTGACAAAATGTTAAATATGAAAAAATGCTATTTTGAGAAAGTACTAAGAAATAATATACTTAGTATGCACAATGATCTATGTTGACTGTTCTAATTGTTTGTTTTTGAAAATAAAAACAAGAGGTGATTGTGCAGGTTTTAAATCAAAATTAGGGACAAAAATAGAATTTAAATAGGTCCACTATTTATGGATAGAGATGTAGTGCACTTGATTCTGTTGAATGTGGACTTATCTGTATTATTATGACATTTGGGATATAGGGAAAAACAGAGGAAATGTAAATCTAGAAAAGATTGAACAAAAGTAAAAGCATTAGATGTTTTTGGATATGAGCATAATAGGTAGAAAATGATGTAGTGCGCCCTAGTCAATTGATCACAGACTTGTGTAGGTTGATTGTACATTCAAATTGATTGCTTCACTTATTATGCCTATGAATGAGGAGAAATCTAAAGATATTGCACTTAGAGTTTTGTGGCACATAAATTGTTGTTTCTCTTCTCTGGTCTTTGAAACTCTCAAGGCACCTCAATAGCTTGAAAACCTTTAAAAAAAAGAGGGGAGTGCAATGGGTCAAGTTGACTTCAATCACCCTCTTGATGATTGACCCATGTCTTTGTATTCAATACTCTAAGGATAGAAATCGAACCCACATAGTTCTCTCACTTAGAGTGACTATATGATTGTGCTTCTTTGACTATATGTATGCATCTAGAAAATAGCTTTGATAATTGACAATGATAATTCTTGACTTGGTTTATGGCTGCTCTTTATGAATATTGTAGAATTAGGGATGATTAGGGTAGGTTTACTCAATCTACAAAACACTTTTGCCAAGTGAATAGTACGTCTTTTAATGAATAACTTTTGATATGTATATATGAGTGAATCATTTGACAATTTCCTTTAGTTGACTTTATGAAATGTGTGGGAAGACCCAAATGATTGATTTTAAATTTAGAAATTAGTTATTTGGATTAGGATGTGGTTGGCCTACGTGGATAACAGTGCACCCTTGTTTGCCTAGGGCAAATTGGTCCAAAAGGGTTATGGACATAAGTTCAAAATTGGAGACACTACAATGATGGTTTTAAATAGCTTGACCATTAGGCATTGAAAGTTGTCTATTGATAATGATAAACATAGGGTCAAGCTCGCATTTAGATGATGAAAGGTTGAGAGGAATGGTGAATAAGAGTCATGTAGTTTGGAATATGTCAAAATTTAACATTGTCAAGTATTTATGATCAAATTTATGTGTCTACATCTAATAAAAAACAATAGATACAAATATAATGACATAGATTGATTTATTTGACAAAAAACATACTCTCAAGTTAACCTTTGACAAGCATTGGGATTTGTTTCAATTGTGATGAAATAGCTCTCATAAACTCCTAAGTAGGTGCCACATCCTATTCCACTCTCAAAAACTACATAAGTATTAATAGGGGACATGGAACTAATGATTTGTAATTTTTATTTTTATGCCTAATTTGGATATGTATGTTGTATGATTGACAATCAAATTGTTTATTTTTTTGATCAGTTATATTTCAGGACATTTGTATATGTTTATACTATGATTCAAGATCATGTTGACTATGATTTCATTTTCAAATGATTTGCATTACAACAATTTATTGATACTTATAAATTATGAGTATTTGATTATTTATTTTAATCTCAGACTAACTACCTTTTATTTGATCAAAGTAGTTATAGGATTGTTCTTCCCTCACAAGTGGTACAGAGGGAGAGTATTATTGGAGAGGGAGGTGTAGATATTAGCAAGGGGAATAAAGAGAATTGAGCTAAACCTGTATACACACACATCAAAATCTTGTTTTCTTTGATGAAATAAATGTTAATCGATATTCTGTTAAAATGATGAATGTTGCTTGCATTGTTTGTCCTTACAACAAATAAGGCATGTTTGCATTGTCTGAGTTCATCATTGGTCGTGATTAACATAGTATGTGAAGTCTAATAATTGAGTGGTTGTGTTTCTTAAAATCTTTATAAGAACTAAACTATATTGTGTTAACCTTGAATGCATTCTAGTTAGTAAAAGTATTGAGTGTTTGTTGACCTTGTTTAATTGTTTACTTTATGCCCCTTTTTGGTGACATAGCGAGGAGACAAATTAGGGTGGAATCACCCTGAAAAAATTTAATTAAGAAAAAGAACTTGAAAACTTTGGATTTTGTTTGGTTAATGGTTAATAGAAAATGCCACAAAATTTGAAAGGAAAGAAATTAGGTTTTTGGTTTGTTTGGGGCATGGACCACAAGTTAATAGGATTAATATGTAAATCAAGTGGAAGTGGACGCGAGTTCATAGTGGATCACTTATAGTTTAGTTACAGGGAGGACTAGTCATGCAAAACATGATTAGGGTTTTGGAAAAAGAATAAGAGGAGAAAAGGAGATGAGAATGACAACATGACATAGAGAGAGGAGAACATAGCTCAGCTAAAGAGGATAAAATCTATCATTACACACATTGAGACAAAAACCACTGTATAATCAGGTTGGTTAAACTTGAGTTTGTAATTTTTTTTATTGATTACAGACTTAGTTGGCAAGAAAATAAGGTTCTTGTTATGGGTTTTAATATACATCATCTGAATGTGTGAAATGGTAGATTTTTACTATTTAAAATGAGTGTTTTAGGTTTACATACATGAAGATGGAACTCAATTCCATCCACAAGCCTATAAACATGATACTGAGCCTATTTATGTGATGAAAAATGAATTTTATTGGTAAAATTTTTTATTAAAAACTTAGGGCTTCAGGTCTTAGACCTGGGAATGGAACTCAGTTCCAATCACAGGGCTATAGAGACAAGGTTGCATCTTATTTAGAATGAAAACTGGGTATTTTAGAATAGACAAGCCTAAAACCTAAATAGTTAATGGCTAAGTAAACACTATTTAATATAAGATGAAAAACCATGAGCCTTGTTTTCATTCTTGTAAGCTTAAAATATTAGGTGAGCCCCATTATTGAATTAAAATGTAGATTTATTGAGATTGGGCATATATATGTCTCACTTGAGAATTTATATCACTTACTTGACAAAACTATTCATAGGTTGGGCACATTATATGTAAGTCATAGTAACCATTCAAAGCTTGCTTTAATGGTAACTGTCTTGGTATTTGTTATTTTTAATATGAAGTTTTAGAGAGTTAATAACATTTTTTGTCTTAGCACTTGTCTGGATTGTTGTAAGGTTTTTAAAAGGGCGATGGAAACATATTATTATTTTGGGGGTATACATTATTGTATGGCATATATATATATATATATATATATATATATATATATATAAGGAAATGAGGCAAAAGAAGGGAATAATGGAAAGAAGGGAAGAATAGAGAACGGAAAGGAATAAGGAAGAACAAGGTTATTATAGTCTATTAAACATAGAAACTACTATGAAAACCCTAGGAAAAATGAAAGACAACTCTGGGTAGTTAAATGCAAAAACTCATCAAAATAGTCTAAAAAAGGGAAAACACCGTGTGCATGAAATATCTCTCATTCAATAGGTGGTAAAGACATAATTACACCCTTAAGAGTGCAAAATATACACTGAGACAATTTTATAATACTAATAGCAGACCAAAGGCAACCATCCCATATTTACCCGTAAAAGACAACTAAAATATTGCTTAAACCCCACCAAGATTTTACATTAATAGAAATAACACAAGAAGATTATAAAATAAATATTTAATGTGAAATTCCTATTTTCTAACAATTTGGTAGTAATTATGAAAACAATTTGAAAGTAAAGATATAGAGACAAATGAATCATACTCAAAGTTATAACTCACGAAGAAATCCTAGACACAAACTCTGTAAAATTTTCCTGTTCTAATCTTTATTGAGTCGAAAATACAATTTCATCCTTCAAAAGTTTATGCAGAGTTTCACTACCAAAATTCCCTTTACAATGAGCCTTACACACACACACACACACACACACACACACACACACACACACACACACACAAAGCTGAGTGCATTTAGTTATGAATGTGAAATGCATGGGTTAAACAAACACGGTGTAATGTGCTCCTTTTTGGTATAAATTTGCATAAGTCCTTAGCCTTGAGTTGTTCCTAAAAAGGCTAAAGGAAAAAAAAGAGAAAAAGGGAACATTTGAGGACTTCAAAAGCATTTAATAGAAAACCACTTTATGATATAATTTCTACTTAAGTTGGGGCACCCTTTTAAGGGTCATGGGCATTTAAGGCCTAAAGTAAAATTTTAAGGAGGTTCTTTTTATATTTTAAAAAGGAGAGTTTCCCTCCTAATTTGGGCACCACACTTGGGGCATAGATATAAAAGGAAAGTGAGTTGTTCATTCAAAGGTTATGCATTTTTAGAATATTGAAATTGTTGATCAAGCATGTCAAGCTTGTTCACCACAACATAAGGATGAAAACCTTCAAGTGTGACAAGGGTTTGGAGATAAAAACCTTCATTCCCATATTTATGAAAACTCTATTCAAGGGCTATAATTGTGCTTCATATTTGCATGGTTGCATGCAATTGGACCTACAAAGGTGTTCTGGAATACTACTTTGTATGGAAGATTGGAGAGCACCTTTGAAGGCTTCATGATTGCAATTGTGCAAGTAAAAGAGGTGGGAAAAAAATTGTTTTGAGAACTTTGGTTGGTCTAGAAATCCATCCCTAGGGTGGCAACTTACTTTGGAGGAGTGGAAACCCCTATCAAGAGGGATAATTAGCTTCATAACCCTCTTCCAGGGTTAGAGGTATTTAAAAAAAATTATTCCACCTTGGTGAGTTATTTGAGGGCTGATTTGCACATGATTTGAGGTGATTTTGTGCCCTAGATAATATTTTGAATTTATTATATTATTTCAATAGTGAAGTAGGGTTTTGATGATTCTGAGACAAATTTTGGTAGACTTTCCATGATGGAAAAATTTTGATTCTAATTTTATTTGATAGCTACTAATTTTGTGATCATTTCGAGCTATCACTTGTATTGAAATTCTAACTATTGTGAAAGTTGTGAATTTATGAAATTCCACTATAATTTTTCTATAATAAATTCAAGAATTCTAAGTTTTGACTTTTGAGTGAATATTTTGACTTCTGAAATTAGTGGCTATAATATAAAGCCCAGTTCATATTTTTTGGAGGGTTAGAAGTATCAAATCTAGTTTTTGCCCTACTCACCTAAGGGTTTGATGGAGGAAATTGTTGAATATTACTTCATTTTTTGAAGTGTGTTATTGGTTGAATTTGTATTTTCAAACTCTTTGAAGGAAGGTGTTTTGGATTAGGTAGAGTTTGTTGAAAAACCCCAACTTTTATTAATTGTCCCATTTGGGGACATTATAGTGGTATCAGAGCCATATCTTGGCTATATGTGGGATTCAAGATTCATATCAAATATTGATATGGATAAGGGTAGGATTGAAAGTCTTACCATGATCATGGGAATTAACCCATCAAAGTGAAAGATCAGCCTTTAGTTTGTTGGGATTTAATGGAACATTATGATGAGTACTTAAAACTTGCACCACGATAAAGAAAAGGAAGGAACTTAAAGTATTGGCTAGGTTTGATATATGGAAAATGGCACCATGGGCACATAATTTTGCATGATGACTTGCATAAAATAGTTATTCCAACTTTTGATGGTGATCCAGGTATTTTAGTGAGATCTTAAGTGGACAAGGTGAGTGAGTACCTTGATTTGAGGCTTAGGGGTAGAAGGGAAGCCCTTTTTTTTGTCATCTAACATTTAGATGGGGTTGCTTATGATTGGTGGCATCAAGTATGGGAAACACAAGGGCATAACATCATTGGAACACATGAGAAGTTTTTTGAGAGAATCATTGATGAGTTTGATAAGAAGGTGGAGCCATCAAAACCAAGATTGCTAAGAGTACCAAGAAAGGACTTTCGATTGGATAAAAGGTAGCCCTTAAAATAATTATCTGAGCCTAGTTTCTAATTATACAAGGGATAACCGCTCCATAAGTTTTTTGGTCACCAAAATTTAGTCAATTATGGGCCTCTTATGATGGGTGATCAATAGTAATTAAAATAAGAAAATTTAAAAAAATTGAAGGCATGTAAAACTGAAGTTGAAGGGTAACCACCAAGGGAAGGACATTTGAAGTTTGGACGCCAAAATTTAGTGTGGGCCTCTTATGTTGGGCAATCATCTAGAAATAAAATCAAAAAATTCATAAAAAATGAGGGCATGTAAAACTAAAGTTGTAGGGCAGCCACCAAGGGAAGGATAATAAAAAAATAATGAGGAAAAAAAAGAGAATGCGAAGATGGACCAAACTAAATTTTTTGAACTACAAGAACCATAATTTAAGGGCACCCAAATGAAAGTGTCTAAAAATTTAATAAACAACAACAAGCGTTGCAAGTAGAAGACAGAAGTGGTTGAACCAAATAAGTAATCTCAAAGTACACCATGGAAGAAGGATCAAGTGGGGAAGCCACTTGTAATAAGGATCATACCAAGAAAAGAGACAAGGTGGAGGGCATGTTAAAAGACATGCAAAAAATCCATAGAAGTGGCAAGTGTCACAATTTATTTGTTGTATGTTATATGCTACATGAAATGGTTGTGACTAGAGGAAGAATACAAGGTGGGAAGGTACAACAAATAAAAAGGGTTGAGGTACGTGTTATTTTCAATAATTCAACTTTGACATTTGTAATTTAATTATCATTTATAAAAACACACTCCAAGAGCCATGACATAAGAAGGAATACATTATTCTATGTTAGGGAGGTAAAGGCTTGTTGTGAAGGATCAGAAGGTGCAAATTTTGTAAGGTATGTATCAATTTTTTAGAGTGAAGAACAAGCAATTCAAGGCTATTACATTCTTTATACAACCCACCTATATTTTGTTTTATGTGTACTTACCAAATGAACAACTTGGCTAATCATGAAGGTGGTGATATGTGACAAGTGCTATGACCCATGGGTCATTGCAAGGGTTGATGTTAATTCATTAATGACTATTTTTCATATTTTTAGTTTGTTTTCCCTAAAGTTTCTTATTGCCATGATGAGTCTTGACCCTAGGAAGTTGTGCCTCTCGCACCTCAACATAATGGAAGTGGTTCGTACATATATGAATGGATTTCCAGCCACTATAAGGGGAAGGTTAAAGAGGGAAAATATTTGCTAAAATCTTGTCAGTAAGGACATGAACACACCTTTTGAAATTTGGGTGGTACGGAGTTGAAAGAAAGAATCAAGGCATCGAGAAGGGATGCACTTCATGATCCTAGAGCTTGATAATGTGATAAAAGAGGTGTTACTAAACACCACTATTTTAACTAATTTGTATGTTCCATATGTAGGAACATTAGGGAGATCAATTGCTATTGTCAAGAGCAATACAAAGAATGTGGTGATTTCCATATAAGGGCAATCAATTGAGATGGAAAAGTGGTTGAGGGATGTAAGTGTGATTTTTAGGCCATGGAAAGAGGCTATAAATTTTGATTATAGGTAGCCAATGGAGCCAAGGGAAATTTAGTTTCCTACCTCTTTGATAAGTATTCATAAATCTGATTTTTGTGTTCCATGGAGAGGAGAGGAGGATAAACTACTTGATTGGCAAGGTCAGTCCTTAATTTACTTTGGGTATCCCCCTATGCCAATGTATGTGCATGATTTTTGAGGCATAGATGAAGACTTGACACACCTTTTGGATTAGACAAGGGCCCAAGTTGTGGACAATAGGGAAAGAGGTGAGTTGTTGGAGAATTTTTGGTCACAAGGACACTCAAAAAAATCTGATTATGATTCACTACATATACCACCTTCAATCCTCTTCAAATTTAACATTGTTGACATTTTCCAACCAAAGGAAAATTCTGAAATTAGTGGTATAAGGTCTGATTTTTTTGTCTCATAAATTTCAGAGTTTGAGGGTCATGTACAATAGCCTATTGAAGACAAAAAAATAGAAATTTAGTACCTTATTTATCTCATGATGGAAAGTATATTTTCATGGATGAATAATGAATTTGATCACTCAAAAAATTATGAGTTGGGGTGGCAGGGACAACAACATTGTAAAGGTAAGAAGTCTGATTTTTTTTTATGAATTCCATCCTATATCATGTTCTAGAAGCACTCATTATGGGGCACACTTATTACATGATAAATAATGGAAAGGTATTATGAAGGTACATCACTACCTTTTTATGAAATGGGGATTTTGTTTGATTCATATGGTGTTCCTCATATGCATGAAGGGCTTCATATAGGGAGGTCAACAAGTGGCTACATGACACACATGATGAGACATGCCCAAGGAAGGTTGCATCTACATGTCACTTTTTTCAAAGGTATGCTTTGAAGAAAATTCATTGTTAATCTTCTTTCTCTAGATTTGGAAGGGATTTCCATGGCATGTACAAGCCACTCAAGGTTTGTTGGACAGTGAACACCATAATGTGCAAGCAAGGATGGAGTACAAGGTGAAATTTTCATCTGAGGCAGTATGGTAATAACTCTTGAATATATTTTTCTTTATCATTCTTCACTATACATGGTGATTCATAGGGGCATAAGAGGAAGGAATTACATCACCTACAACTCAGCATTTCAAGCATTGGTAGGTAGGAGTCCTATGAAGTCTTTGAAAGGTTGGGAGAACACCTCTAGCTCTTGGGGAAAGCCCCCAAAACATAGGTACAACAAGGTAAGGCTTTGGTTTGGAGCTTCTATTTCATGGGAGGAATTGACTAGGAGAGCTTGCATAGTGAAGAGTGTTGGGACAACCCTGTGCTTTTGTAATTGCTTTAGGACAATCAATTTTGGGTAGGGAGGACTGTAATGTCCCCCCTTTTGTTATAAATTTGCATACGTCCTTAGCCTTGAATTGTTCCTAAAAAGGCTAAAGGAAAAAAAAGAGAAAAAGGGAACATTTTAGGACTTCAAAAAAATTTAATAGAAAATCACTTTATGATCTAAGTTCCACTTAAGTTGGGGCCTTTTTAAGGGTCATGGGCACTTAAGGCCTAAAGTGAAATTATAAGGAGGTTCTTTTAATATTTTAAAAATAAGAGTTTTGCTTCTAATTTGGGTGACAAACTTAGGACATGGGTATAAAAGGAAAGTGAGTTGTTCATTTAAAGGTTATGCATTTTTAAAATATTAAAATTGTTGTTCAAGTATGTCAAGCTTGTTCACCACAACTTGAGGGTAAAAACCTTCAAGTGCGACAAGGGTTTGGGGATGAAAACCTCCATTCCTACATTTAGGGCAACTCTATTTAAGGGCTATAATTGTGCTTTAAATTTGCATGGTTGTTTGCAGTTGGACCTACAAAGATGTTTTAGAACACCACCTTGTACAGAAGATTGGCAAACACCTTTAGAGGCTTTGTGATTACATTTGTGAAGGTAAAAGAGGTGGGCAAACTTGTTTGGAGAGGTTTGGTTGGTATGTAAATCCATCCCTAGAGTGGTGACTTGATTTAGAGGAGTGGTGATCCCTATCAAGAGGGCTAATTGGCTTCATAACCCTCTTCTAGGGTTAGAGATATTTTTAGCAATTTATTCCAACTTGGAATTTTTTTTGAGGATTGATTTGCACATGATTTAGGGTGATTTTATGTCCTAGATAATATTTTGAATTTATTATATTATTTCAATAGTGAACTAAGATTTTGATAATTTTGGGACAATTTTTGTTGGAATTCCCATGATGGAAAAATTTTGATTCTAATTTTTTTTATAGCTACTTTTTTTGTGATCATTTCGACCTATAACTTGCATTGAAATTCCAAGTATTGTGGAAGTTGTGAAATTATGAAATATTGTTGTAACTTTACAATAATAAATTCTAGAATTCTGAGTTTCAACTTTTGAGTGAATATATTAACTTCTAAAATTAGTGGCTGCAATATAAAGCTCAATTCATATTTTTTAGAGGGTTAGAATTATTAAATCTGATTTTTACCCTAATCACCTAAGGGTTTGGTGGAAGAAATTGCTGAATATTGCTTCATTTTCTTAAGTGTTCTATTGGCTGAATTTGTATTTTTAGACTCTTTGAAGGAAGGGGTTTTGGATTAGGTAGGGTTTGATGGAAAACCCTAACTTTGCCCAATTGTCCCATTTGGGGACATCACACACTAGGATATCTAGTTGAGCATATACCTGACTCCTTTTGGATGATTTTGTATAGCCATGGGTTATAAAAGAGAAATTATGGGTATAATTATATAGGTGATTGTATTTTAAAAAATGACATTTGTCCATATGCTGTATAAATAGTTGGTAGGTTTTTGAATAAGTAAATTTATGAGGAGCTAATGTATGCATATTAAATACACATTTATAGATGTTGTCATATTATTGCAATGTTTCTTTGATATATATAACCTATAGGGCAGATCTTGGTTATGAAATTTTTATAGGTTGTACTTATGTATTAATTAAAATATGATAATTTTTTGTATTAAGGAAATAATGGAACAAGTTTAGAATGGATAAGTGGTAATTGAAGTATAGAATAAACTTAGTTTTATGAGCTATTTCGAGACTCATTTGTTTATATTGTTGACTTAGTTTTATACCATCAAATATATCTAAATTGTGTTTAAAGAGAGATATAATGTATGGATAGTGTTCTTGAATTCTTGTTCCAGTCCTTTATGCATTTTTAGTTTGAATGTCGAAGAACCTATATATGAATTTCATGAGTTGAAAACAAAGAAATTATTGAATAATGATTGTTTATACCTTACATTATTGTTAGATTGGTTTATGCTGCAATTTGTATTTATTATTCCTTGAAGTTTATATATGAAAATGTATTGGGTATGTATCAAATGATAATGGGTGATAGATATACGAGGGTACCATTTTGCAACTTATATATCTACCCCCATATATCATTTGATAGTTTGTGATTAATTAATAAAGAGTTTGTCAAAGTGATGTTATAGCTAAAACATTGTTATTAGACTATACTTTATAGTTTACATGTGTTTGTTGATGTCATATCAAATAGAGGATTGAAACATGTATTAGTGATTGTACACATACGAGTTCCAATTGATTTTTTTATATCTACACTATTCTTATTTGTCCCTCTGTGAAGGGAAGGACAACTCCAAGTGGGGATATGTGTAGGATACCGATGGTCTTTGGTTGGAGGTAAAACACTCGGATGATGCTCTCCCTCTATTTAGCTATTCAACTATTTGAGATCATACTTATGGCTATATATATGGATCATTGAGTTGTTTGTGAGGCTTATTTGTATTGTTGTACATGCTATATTATATATTTGACTTTGTACTATAATTTAATATGTAGTAAATTATTATTAATGAATATTCAACACACCAATGGTTGTGGGATTTGTAATTAATTATGAATGTTATAAAAATAGTGGTTTTATGCTTATTGATAGTTGTATTGTGTATTATGTTAGTGATTTGTTTTACTTGACTCTTTCTGCTATTCATTTTATAAGAAATATTCATCTTGTAAAGTGTTATAGTTTGTTTGAAAACCAAATGATCACTTTATTAACTAGTGGTTTGATACATTTATGTATTTATTACATTTAATACATTTATTGGTCAAACAATGATTTTAAAGATAGTTATGGATGATTTTATAAGTAAATCATTTGGACATTTAAAAAAAAATTTGTAACTTTTGAGTAACCTAGTGGAGTTTTAATAGTAGGAACATTAGTGGGGAACCTTGAACACACAATAGAAAACTAGTGATTTACATTTAAGGCTCCAAGATAACGAGTTATATATTTTAGTAATGGATTTTAATCAAATATTTAACCAGATAGATGAAAATGATGTTACATATTTGCACATGTATTTAAAAATTATATGCATTATGTTCAAATATATTTACATATTAAAATTTATATAATTAAATCTAGTGGAATTACAAAGCTTAACAACCATGTGATTTAAAATAAAGGCAATTTTTTTTATAGATTTCAAAAATACTAGTTGGGAGTGAGTTTTAAGACTAAAGTTGGCTGTGAGGAAAACCAATTACTAGTTAACTAAAGTTATAATTTAGTTACTTATATTAATTAGATAAGCATTAATTAATGATTAAAATATTAATTACTTAATGATTATCCTTGATACTAGGGTTAACAACACTAGGAAAAGAAGCACAAAAACCTCTTAGATGCCCCCTTACTCCTCAATTATAAAATTAAACATTGATGGGACAGTTAAAGGTAATTCAGGCTAGGTAGGCTTGAGGTGAATATTCAAATGAGTCATGCTTTTGGATTTACATGAAGCACTGGGTAAGACCAAAAATAATTTTTTAAGCAAAGGCTTTTTGGAGAGGTCTTCAAATAGCAAAATAAATAAAATTGTCAAATTTGGTAGCTGTAGACACTTCAATTCCTCCACTCTAGTGTCAACACTGTTCATCAAATCACTTTCTCGTATTATTGTACAAATTAATCCTAATTTATTTTATCTTCCAATATCATCAAATATGATCATCATTTTCATCTCAAATCATTGCAACATGTCCCTAATCACATCAATCAATCACACCATAATCCTAAATTTATCTAGTACATCCTCAATCTATTCATCCACTTTACACATCACCCTTACCCAATTAATTATTTCTTCCATAATCACATCTAATCCCAATAAAATCATATCACATCACATTAGTTAATTAATGTCTGTTAATTAGTTAATCTCATCAATAACAATTTTTTTTTATGGAATGCACATTTCTTATTTTCCATAAATCAAATAAATCAAAAAATCCTCACATCACTCAACCTCTAAAAATCCTTATGCAATATTCAATTTCTCACACAAAATGAATTTTATATTCATTTCCAATCCTGAAGAAATCATGTTTTTAGCAAGGCATGTCATAGCCCACTCTTCATAAATGAAAATCCTTACACACTCCAAGTCCCTCAATTTATTTCTCCAACTCCTCTCATTAATGAGGAGGACTCATCTTCATCTATTGATATTCAATTTCAACCAATGGTCCACATCAATTAGGAAACTCTATAAATTGAGGGGCCACCCTCCATTCTTAATAATTTTTTCATGCAATGAAAATTAGTGTAGAATTTTTCCCACTTTTGGTTTTACCTACATGGTTATTAGTCATGTTACTTGTGATTGTTAAGGTCATTAGGGTAAATGCACTTAATATGTTTTATAATTGTGAGTTGAGTCGTTTCCTTTATGGTGACCTAATATCTCATTATATAATGTACCTCTTTTGTATTTTTTAGCTAATCATCTATTAAACATTTATGAACTTTACTTTCACTTTACATCTTGCTCTCACCACATCCTATGGTTTTATGCAATCTATGATATGTATATATCTTGAAGTGATTTAACATGGTATAAAAACTTTGATCTAATGACAGCTTTATCATTTTTGAAATCTTTGGTGAGATCTTACCTACTAGCATTTCTGGTAGTTTTCTTGATTTTTAGTTTTTCAAGGGTTTGGTGAGATTTCATGAAAATCCATGAAAACTATATAGGTGGAGTATCCTATATCAAAATGAATAATTCCATTATATTAAGAAGGTGACAAAACCCTATAATTGGTTGTAAACATGACCTAGATTTGTGACAGTCATTTTTGGAGAGTTTTGAGGCTTTTTCGATGGTTTCACATATTTTCGTATAATGAGATTCTCAAACTAAGAAAAAATTTATAGGTTTTCCTAAATTTTTCAAGTTTTCAAATAGGTACCTCTTAGTTTTTAGAGGATCCATACTAAATTTGTAGATTTGGGCCTTTTTTAGTTTTGATAGAGTTTTTAATATTTACAAGAAACTTTGGTAGTTTGTTAGAATTTTGGCATCAGGAAAATGGCTCATAAAACATTTCCACCTCAATAGGAATTTATACCTTATTTTTAACCTATCAAAAATTTCCACCTTGAATGAAAATTTCACCTAATTTTGCACCCATCAGACTCTACCACCTGCATATGCACTAGTTAAAATCCACCACCTGCTCAATCACCCATTGGACTCTGTCACTTGCTCAATCACACACTAGTCTCTTCCCCTTGCTCTTGAAAATCTCAAAAAATTTCACTTGCTCATGTATGTCCCAAACTCTACCACTTACTCATGTACGCCTTAGACTTACCACTTGCTCTTGTATGTCCTAGACTTTGCCACCTACTCGTGCATGCCTTAGACTCTACCACATGATCATGCATGTCCTAGACTCCACCACTTATTCATTCATAATCTAGGTTCTAAAACTTACTTAGATACCCCTCAAGTTTTTCCACCTATAAAAATACACCTATAGTTCTATCCACCTCCATTTTTTTGTGACGTCCTAGAAACCATCAAATTTAAGATAATATAAAGTGACACTATTTATTTTCAAAATGAATGTATTTTTTGTATGGTGTCACTCCAACATCAATCACATTAATCAAAATGAGGGGTGAGATCACCCAAAATAGATCTTAACCCCAGGTCATATGGAAAACAAACCCATTGTCACTTCTAACCCAAAAGATCTTAACTTTTGCTCCAAAGGGCTTTAAGTTTTTTGAGATAATTGATTCACAAATTTTATTCAAGATTTTTCTCCAAATGTCCTCAAATGTTTTTTAGGGAAGTTGATTCAAAAAAATTACATCACTATGTCTACCCAAAATTTTCATGCAATCAATATTTTCAAATGGCTATAACTTTTGATCGATAATTCAAATTTGAGTGACATCTTATTAAAAAGTTCTTATTTTTTCATGCTTTATGCATTGGAAATAGTTTTGAGTCCTTATACAACTACCTATGTTTTCCACATATTGTACCTATTAGACATATTATCGATAGAGCCCAACATCCCTCCAATTATTTCATACTTATGAACAAAATTTTCAAGGCATATTCTTGATTATGTCTAACATCTATACCAACATGTTTGTATTTAAAAATGTAAGGGGGGTCACTACTAACATTTTTGAGGGGGTATTGTGTGGTGCTATGTATTTTTCAATATCTCTTATGCACATTCTCATTTTTTGTAATCTATTTATTCTTGTACTTACTTCTCATTTAGACTCATTCTCGGCTATGTTTGACACCCTCTTCATGAGTGTGCATTATTATTATAACTAGGGGGTCATTGTAATTATTTTGTGTAGTTTTTCACTTCCTTGGTGTCTTCTCTTTGTCATGTCAATGTCACTTGAGAGACACTCATGAGGGAAAGTTGACTCTACACCAGTGGTTCTTCTTGGAAAAAGAAACTATGTTTATTAACATGCTAACATTGAACACTTTATCACAAGAAAGAATATTAATCCATTTCTATATGGATATATTCCTACCCCTATTGACTCAAGTCAATAAATAATTAAGGTAATACTTGTGACAAGGTTCTTAACACTTTACTATTACATGTTTCTATGGATATTCATTTCCTTGTGGAGCATACAATGTTTCCTTGCATTATTTGGAGCATTATTCAATCTCTTTTCAAAGATCCTACTAATGTTTATATCACTCCTACTTCTCCTCTTCCTATCATCTCTTTTGATACTATTGTACTCTCTCTTCCTACTCCTATTTCCTGTGATGACACATCCCTAATGGACAGTGCTCTTCCTTCTATCGAACCACTACTAAAAGATGATATTCTACCTAACCTTGGCTATCCCATTGTAGATTCTACCTACATTATTGTGCATGATTTTGTTCTTCTAGATCCATCATAGATCGGTACTTTGGAGGACTCTACTATTTCTAGTGAGTACATCTTGTGAGAGCATCAATGACTCTTTTTTACCTATATATATTCAATCTGTGGATTCATGTGATTCATTTGTAGTCTCTTTTTTAGCTTCAAATGTTGTTGATCTATGATATCCACTTCACGTGAACATTCCTTCTATTAATACTCTATGCCATTCTTCTTCATCATATTCATTAATACTATGTGACACTTTTGAGCCTAAGTAAATATATGTAATTGCTGACTCTTCTTTTAGCACAAATAACTATAATAGTGATGGAGAAACACCTCCACCATCTCCTTATAACATTAAAGATGTTTATGAGTTAGTTATTGATCCACCTACCTTTGGTTGAATTATGACATTATAGGGTGCATGTATATTTATCTAAGACTAATCAAACATTAGACAATCTATTTCATAGGTACATGGCATTTTTAAGTCCATTTCAACCTTTGATTCCATTACACCATCATTGGATAGAGAATTTTTCCATCTTACTATGCATGAGGAGCACAATTCCTTGGTTGGAGATCGATAAGGCACTTAGTGGACACATTCACTATTCCAAGGTGATCCACTCTTTATTTCACCCACTTATGATAAGTTCACTTCAATGGCATTACATTTAGTTCTTATACATGATCTTGCCAGACCTATGCCACACTTCTATTTTTGACCTTAATCAAAGTTATTTATATTGTTACCTCATTTATCTTATACTATGGAATAATCAAACTTCTAATACACCATTCATGTTCTTCTTTTGGTAAAGGGATGAAACATTGTTTGATGTGGATGGAGCTTCTTCAGTCTTTAGGCAATGGATCTTTTCAACGATATTCATCATTTTATGAGATCTACTATAGGTATCTTCAACATCTTATATGAGGACTTCATAGTTATACTCTCTATATATGCTCTATTATTCTCACTTGTGGACATATTTTTGGCTGTCGTCCTTAGATTAAGCATAATTTCTCGCTTTTCTCTCTTTTAGAGAGGAGTTTTGTCTTATGGATTTTATCTTTTTATCTACCTTATGAGAGTTACATTATGTTTTGGTACCTTATTGGGCCTCATTTCTAGGACCCAACTCTTATTACCCACCTAAGCTACGCTTCAGGGGGTGTTAGTGTAGGCTTTTTCCTACTTTTGGTTTTACTTACATGGTTATTAGTCATCTTGCTTAGGGTTTTTAATTTAATTAGGGAAAATAAACTTAATATGTTTTATAATTATGATTTGATTTATTACCTTAATGATGACCTAATATGTCACTATATAATATACATCCTTTATAATTTTTGGCTAATCAACTAATAGACATTTATGAAGCTCACTTTTGCTTTACATCTTGCTCTCACCAAATCCTAGGGTTTTGTGCAATATGTGATGTTCAAAGATCTTGGAAAAATGTAATAATAAATCATTTTCATGTTAATAAACAAAGCTTCAATCCACATCATCACTCATCCTATCAAAACATCCATTTGGTAAGGGGAGCTATTGTTGAATTACTTGCATGCTTTGTAAAAGCCTTTGTAATTACATTCATTTGAGAACAATCCAATCAAGGTTTAAATCAAGGTATTATTAGGTAATATCAAGGTATATAATTTGTTTTTTCCTTCTCTTTGATAAGTAATCTGAGGTATCTCATTTGTGAAACCTACTTAGATTTTTGTGTGTGCTTTTTTTTAGGTATTTATAGAGATTGTGTTTTTCTTAACAAATTTACTCTTGATATATAGTGAAGTGGCACACTTGATGGGAATTTTCACACCCCACAATCCCCTTTGAAGTTATCAAATTCCTTTTGTCTAATAATTTTATGCTCTTTTAGACCAAAATTCCTCCAAATTTTTTAATTTTTTTTGAAACCTTCGTTCTTAGGCTCCTAGCAAAATAGATCTATCTTTTAGTGGAATCATGAACGAAACTGGAAAAAAAGACCTTTAAATAATGAAATAACATTTAGGCTAAAAAACCCTAAATTTTCAAACTTTAGTGGAATTAAACCAAATTTAGTGAAAACATATTGTGTTTTAGTGAAAATGCTTATTTATGTGTTTGTAGGGGACTTGGCAGAATCATCTTGTTCTTTAGCAAAATCACCTCAATTTTGGTGAAATAACTTTCTATTTTTTGACAATTTGTGTTTGTAGAGTGGTGGAATTGGCCTAAGTTTAGTGAAATCACCCTAATTATGATGAAATCACTTTCTATTTTCTAGCAATTTATGTTTTTAAAGTGGAATATTTGAAATCACCCTAATTACAATGAAACCACTTTCTATTCTCTGATAATTTATGTTTTCAAAGTGGAAGATTTGACTAAGTTCAACGAAATCACCTTAATTTTATGAAAATCACTTTATATTTTAGGATAATTTATGTTTTTAGTGTGGAATAATTGACCTAAGTTTGACAAAATCACCCTAATTTTGGTGAAATCAATATCTATTTTTTGATAATCTATCTTTATAAAGTGGCTGAATTAAACTAAGTTTGGAGAAATCATCTCGATTTTATCAAAATCATTTTCTATTTTCTGACATTCTATGTTTTTAGAGTGGTGGAATCGACCTAAGTTTAATTAAATCACCATGATTTTAGTGAAATCACTTTTTTTTCTGATAGTCTATGTTTGTAGAGTGTTAGGATTGACCTATGTTTTGGTCAAATCAATTTGATTTTAACAAAATTACTAAGATTTTATAATCTAAAAATATTTTTGTAGGATTTTACGCTTATCAAAGGAAAACACACCAAACTAATAATTTATCTTTTGTAGGTTTTTCACATCAAAGTCTAAATATTAATCAAACAAAAAGAACTAACATTTGGTTTTAGTTCTTAGCAAAAATTCATATTTCAATCTAGTGTATTAAAACACTTTTATTTGTTTTGTTTGCTTGCATGTTTGTGTGTGTGGTAACTAAAATGTGTATGTAGTTTTTTTGCCTTTTTTTTGGGCCCTGAGTGATAAAAAACATTTAGATTACCTTTATAATCTCCCATCCTAAAGTGAAGATATTTATATTATCCTCTTTCACCTTGTGGGGTCACGAGGATAAAAAATAGCCAAGTTTTTTTTCTTTTTCTTTTAGTTGTGTGACTTGGACCTTGATTCCCAAGCACAAGTCTTTATGTTTATAAATTAGGGTTTGATTCCCTAATGTTAGGACCAACTCAGTATTTTGGTTGGGTATATAAATTGAGGGAGGATTTGTCATAATTAGTTAAGTAGTGTCATATTTTATGTATGTTGTGAAGTGAGTGGCTTTCATTCTCCATTATCTAGACCCCAGATAACACCCCTTGAGTAATTATTTTCTAGAAAAAAACTACATTAAAATGCTATGGATGGAGTGGGCATGAAGGGACTAAACCCTCTTACACATCCCATTATTATGCCTCTTCTATAGATTTTGATCCCATTATAATACAAGGTATATAGGGGACACACCTAGAAAACCTTGTTTAAGCCTAGTTTAAGACCAATTACATGCAAATAGTTAGTAGTGCAAGGGAAACTAAACTTCCCCAAGATACTCAAAGTGTATTTATATGGAGTGAGGGTTTGGATACTGATATATTCACCACTTCATGTGAGAATATGTGTGGGCTACTAATTACTTTGCACCCCTTTTATACTATGCATATGGATAGTCATATGTGTGCTTTTGTTTGATTATTGTCGATACCTATATTGATTGCAAACCTTAAATATTTCAAACACCATCAAGTCCATCCAACATCAACTATTCACATACAAACATTCAAAATTAAAACAACAAATATTCTAATTCAACCTTCAAGATTCAAACATTAAATATTAAACATCAATTATTCAAGTCAAACAACCATTGAAACTTAAGTCAAAGTCAAATCATAATATCAAGTCTACCTAGGTCCAAGTTAAATCAAAAGTAAAATATATATCTTTGATCAATTTAAATCAAATTTAAATTCAAATTATAATAAGCTCAAAGTCAACCAAATTCAAACATCCAAGTGTACCTTTAGTCACACATCCTAAAATCAAAATTCAATCTAGCTTATTCAAAGACATTTAGAGCATCAAAAGCTAAAAAGAAAATCAAAATCAAACATCGAAGCATCCCATATAATTTGAGATCAAGAAAGGTAAGTTATCTAAAATATGATTTAAATTCAAAGTCAAACCTAATTCAAAATCAAAGTAAAAATAAATCTCAAAAACAAACTTAGCTACCATGCCTCATTGTACATAAAGTGGAGTTGCATGCAATCCTAACTTTGATGATGACTGGAGTCAAAATCTATTTCATTATAGTGAAAATATATAAGATCATACTCAACATTAAAATGGGGTTTACCAAACTAAGTATGAAATTTATACCACTAAAACAAATGAAAGAAGAGTCCAATTTGATCAGCATCTCTTTGAAAATAAAGTTGATTCCCTTTTGTGATTGATAGAACTAGGTTACAAGTTTCCTCCTAACTATCCCATAGAAAATTTGCAACATATTATTCTGCCACAATAAGAGGTTGTAAAGAATCAACAACAAGAGAAGGCTACTTATAGTCAAGATCAAAACATTATTGAAAATTTGCATCTGAATCTCGAGTCTTCTAGCAAAGGGAAAGAGACGTATGTAGAGCCACCCCTAAAAAATATAAATACGATTGTAATTGACCAACTATAATAATTTAGTCAATTATTGGATACTTTGGATTCTACCTTAGCTATTGATAAATCTAATAATACACCACCATCCAACAATAATAGCTAATCTCATCCAATCAACAAATCTCATCTAATCAACAATAAATCCCATCTAATCAACATTAAAAACCACCTAACCAACAATAAATTCATAGCAATAGGGTATTTATTCCCACTAAATCAATTCTCATCAACATCACATCCCATACAATCCACTAATCAATCTTAATCCATTAATCCACCCCAATCAACATTTAATCACACATCACACTCATCTCAAAACATTCTAACATCTTAAGAGTGGCAAGCGATGAAGGATGTTATTTTAGGATTACAAATAGGAAATCAAAGTAAAAAGTTCAAACTTGAGGAACTATGTCCTTACCCTTTTTACAAGAGCATTCTATAAGTCCATTTCCCTCCGCAGGCTCTAAAATTGAATAAGTTTAAATAGAAATGAGACCCAAGGGATCACATCAAGTAATTCTTCATGACTTGATAAGAAGTAGCATTTAATGACATATATCTACTTAGATTTTTCTCATGAAATTTGGGAAGCCAAGTCTTGAAGGGTTTATTAATTTTTCTAAAGGATCATTTATTACTTTTGTTCACATATCATAACACTTTATTAAACATTACTCATAAAACATAGAGCATGAGTTGATAATGATGGACCTTTACAGCTCTAAACAGTGAAGTGAGGAAATATTTTCAACCTTTTTATAATGATGAAGAAGTTTTCCCTATAGGTTTCCTCATTCTCTCCCTAAAACTCAGTTAGCTACCACATTTGTTTCAAATCTAAATCCAAAAATGACATTTAACCTCTAACTACATTTTTCAAACATGTTTGATGAGATCATAAAAAAGGTGTGCATATTAAGAAAACCCTTATTGAGAAAGGATTGATCAAAATATACTCTAAGGACTCTCCAAATTAACCCCAAGCTAATGTACAATCATAAATGAAGAAATATAGAGTTTTCAAAATGAATAAAAATGTTGTAGGTGGTGGAGTTATAGAGTCCAAGCATGTGCAAATTGTTATACCAAAATAGGTCTAAAATGTCCAATCCACAACAATAATCACTCTTCAAAGAGCACTGTGTAAGACACAATACCAATGAAGGACATTCACCCCTCTTTGGGAACAATTGGAAACTATTTTTCAAAATCTTATTGCTACAAACATGGTTGTATGGCCTCACACCAAGCCTTTTGAAGAGAGTCAACTTAAACCAACATGGTACAAATATATGTATGCAACTTATGTATTATGTTCAATTTCTATTTGATCATGGGTAAATTAAGATTGATAACAATGAATCATCATATAATCAAAATATGGACATATTTAAAGACCCATTTCTAAAACACAATTAGAACAATCAAGGAAATTAAAAACATCAACAACATCATGATCAAAATCAAGATTAAAATTACCGTACCAAGCACATTGATTATCAAAATGTCTAGCATAAATATGATAATGTTATATGCAAGATCACAAATATTCATGTTGCTACTATCAAAATAAACTCCCATCATACTCCTATCACTGATCAACATGTTAGGAACACTATTCTAGGACCTCCCCCATCACATCTTGTTAATTATAATCAAGCTTGAGAATGTGTTGTTACTAGTCAACACCCAAAGGTTACCATACAAGGTATTTACACATCAAAATCCAATAATAAATCCAAGGTCTACCTCCTAAATCAAAACCATCCACATTATCTTTTGAGAAGCCCTACGACCTTGAACAATTAGAGAAAAAGCTTGAATGAAAATCCATTTTAGATATTCTATAGACATATATTATTCATACAAAAATTTCATATGAGATTCTTAAATAATAAAATATCGTCATTGATATTTACCCCTCATAGTTTTGAGCACTTATAGGACATTTTTCTTCAGGGCAACAAATCACCTTTGATCCAAATGACATTCCACCTACATTTGTATCTCAAAATGACCCTCACTATATTGAGGTGATTATTTCCAAACATAAATTCAAAATATTAGTCATAGACAATAGATCTAGGATGGAAATTTTTACACTCAAGTTGGTTAGAAACCTAAGGTACTTAGATCTATAATTGTAGGCAAACATCATTACCATCAGGGCCTGTGATAACACAAAAAGAGAATTAGTGGGAAATATCTGTTTGTACATCATTGTTGGGCCTATCATACATCAAACATTTTTCCATGTTATTAACCTAGACCTACCATATAATCTCCTCCTTGGGAATCCATGCATTCATGATATGCACATAGGTCCATCTAATTTGCATCAATGACTCAAATTCTCACATTATGGTATGGAGGTCACAATCCTTGGTGATACACATCCTTATCAGTATTTCAAGATGATGGAAGCTAAATATCACAACACCCATCATTGTCCCATCATAGAGCATGACCCTAAATAATATACCCATGTGATCCTTAGGGCTCTTCAATCATCTTGCATCCATTTGTATAATCTCATGTCCACATCAAATAATCCTCCTCCAAAGGCATCCTCTCACTTCACAATCAAAGATAAAGGTTGTGGAGAATATGAAATTAAATATGCCTTACACATCAAAAATATCCACACATATCCCAAAACTTGTGGTAGGACCAAAATGATGTGGCAAAAGAAAAATAATTCTTATAATGTGGGAACCCTCTCCTTCAACAAAAATAGTCTGTTAGACAAAGAATATATCATTCAATCTTAGAAAATCTTAGTTATAAAACAATCACCTTGCATCATGTTAACAAAGTATAAAATATCCCATTCCACAAAAAATATTAGAGCATATATATTACAAAGGTAAAGGCTTGGGGGAAAATGAACAAGGAACTCTTGAGCCAATTCCCCCTGTTAAGAAAAAAGGTAATCGCGGCATTGAATACAACCACTAGAGGTGACCCCTCCAATCTCGAAAGTGATGACACTATGATATCTAAGGAATAATTCATTAGTATAAATACAAATTCCTTTTATAGTATATAAAATGAGATTTTTAACACTAATCTCTTTGATAAAAATATCATCCTTACCATCCATCTATACTTTGTATATCCCAAACTCATCAATTGGGACCAATAAGACCACATGCAATTGGACTTTTTCTAGAACAATGAAGCTATTACATAATTTTGGGGACTTTGAGATGGTTTCACACTTAGGGAACATAGTAAGGGATTTGAAATCAGTTTGGAATTTGTTGCCTAATTTAGGGAGTATGTGGAATTCCTTAGTTAAAAAACCAAGAAAGTAAAAAATGTGTCCTCTAGTGAAAACTTCTCTGAGGTGTTATTAGACAATCAAAAAATTAAAAACAAATACGTGTTTATTTGTGAAAAACTCTTTGAGGCACCAAGGGATGATGAATTCAACTCTTCATGAGGATTTATAGAATTCAAATAGTCCAAAAATCAACATTGGAGCATGCTTTAGTCCTACTTAAGAGAAAACATTCGAGGAATTGGTATAAGAATTTTCAAATACATTTCAAAATTAGCCTTTGACTAAACTCATTGATTCAAAATCTTATTTTATGGGTGATCTTGACAAGTCAATCAACCATAATGAGACAAAGAATATCAACTTCTTCCTATGCTCACATTTTTATAAGATGATTCCATGCTGCTTATGTAAGACACCATTGATGTCAACTCAGTATTGAAGACAATTCACACATCATCAAGCTTGACTCTTCTCTCACATAATAATAATGCGAGCTCATCATTTCCCTCATCAAAGAGTTCATCAACATATTTCATAGTCATATTTAGACACGCTTAGACTTTACCCATATTTAGTGGTCCATTATCGTATGGTACATCTTAATGCTAAACCAACTAAACATAAACTGTGGAAAATGCATCTTCGCATAAAAATATTGGTTAAGAAAAAAATTGAAAAAATCCTAGAAGTGGGATTCATTAGGCTAATTGATTATTCTAAATAGATTTACAATATTTCCCTTGTTATAAAAAGGCACGATAATTTGAGTTTGTAATGATTTCAAAGACATCAAAGAGGCTTGTCCTAAAGATGATTTTCCATTTCCAAACATTGATATGATATTCAATTCTATATCAAGTTATGGAATTTTATCACATATGGATGGATTTTTTAGCTACAATAAAACTAGAATAACACATAAAGATCAACATAAGACAATGTTCACCACTCTATGGGGAATATTTTATTACCAAGTCATGCCTTTTGCCTAAACAATATAGGTGATACTTACCAACGAGCCATGTCAGTCATATTTCATGACATTATGCATGATATTGTGAAAGATTATGTATATAACATTGTTGGAAAATAATTAAATCCATGCATGACATCCAACAATATTACACTATTATTTTGAGCAACTCTGAGAGTATAAGGTGCAACATAATCCCAAGAAATGTGTGTTTGACATCACATCAAGAAAATTACTTGGTTTCATTGTTTCCATAAGGGGTAATGAAGTTAATCTAGATAAAGTAAAGGTTATAACTGAGATGCTTCCTCTATCAAATCTCAATTAATTGCATAGTCTACAAGGAAAAATTTAGGATATTCATAGATTTATTTCATAGTTAGTTGATCATTGTCATCCTTTCACGCATGTCCTCAAAAAGGGAACCACATTTAATTGGAATAGGAAGGTTTTTAGTAATTAAAATAATATTTGGAAAATACACTAGTGTTAAACTCTCCAACACCAGGAAAGTCATTGTTGATTTATATTTTAGCCACTCAATGTGCCTTGGGGGTACTTTTGGCTCAACATGATGAAATTGGAAAGGAATAGGCAAATTTTTATTTGAGATTAAATTTAGGGGCCTATGAGCATAATTATTCACCCATTAAAAAATCATGTTTGGTGGTATTATTTAAGTCTCAAAAATTGATGCATTACATGTTGGACAATAAGACTGTCTTCATTACCAAATTGGATCCATTAAAATATCTTATATTAAAAGCAGCTCTAATAGGCCAAATAGAAAATTGGGTTATGATATTAAGTGAATTTGGCATTGAATATGCAAATTAGAAGGATATTAAGGGGCAAGTACTTTAAAATCAATTTATATAATATCCATTATCTGACACACAACCACTTACCATTAGTTTTCCCAAGGAATCCATATTAACCCTTAATGAGTTTTAGTAATGAAAACTCTATTTTGATGATTCCTTTACATCTCATGGTTTAAAAGATGGAATATTTATTGTAACACCATAGGGATATATTATCCATAAAGAATTTAATATTGGTTTTCCATGCACCAACAACATTTCATAAAAAGAGTCTCTCATCATAAGACCTCGCCTCACCATTTAACAGAATATTTGATAATTATCAATCTTTGGTGATTCACTGCTCATTACTAATTAGGTCAATGATTAAGAGTATATAAAGGATGACAATCTCATATCATACAAGTAATTATGGATAAATTAAAATAATACTTTGAATATATTCATTTTGAGAAAGTATAATGGGATAATAATAGATCAACAAACACCATGGCCACTATTGGATAACTTTTGGAAATGTCCTCCAATCTATGAAATTATCAAATTTTAATCGAGTAGCTCATTGTACCAGCATATGATTGTCCAGAGTTTGAGATGGAATGTGAAATTATTGGTCTTTTTTCACCCTAGTATCATGAGATTTACACCTACCTTCATGATTGTACCCTTTCAAATGACTTATCATGAGCCCCCAAAAAATAATTCATCCATAACACTTCTCGATATACTTTACCTAGTGACACATTTTATCATAAAGTCTATTATGGTTATCAATTTGTTGTTTAAATTTAAGAAAAAATAATTTAGTTATCAAATATGTTCACAAAGGGATCTATGGGATCCATACTAGTGGAATGGTCCTTGCTACGAAACTCCTTTACATAGGATATTACTATCCAACCATGGAAACTGATGTATACACCTATGTGAATAAATGTGTTACTTTTAGAAGCATGGAGATTTGATTCACACTCTATCATAAACATTGCAACCAATCACAACTCCTTGGAAATTCTCAATGTAGAGAATTGATCTTATAGGGAAGACAATCCCCAACTCATCTGATGGCCATAAACACATCCTAACTATTATCAAGTACTTTAAAAAGTGGGTCAAGATGATTCCTCTCACTTATATAAGTAATCTCTAGAAGTTCATCCTTAATCACAATATTTATCATTCTAGCATTCCCTCCACTATCATTTTTTATAATGGGAAGTCATTTAAAAATAAGGATGTAAAATTCCTATGTTCTTAATTCCATATCAAGAATAGATGGTCCAATCCTTATTATCCCCAAGGCAATGGCTAAGCTGAGGCATCTAATACAACCATTGTTAAAATCCTCAAAAATATCTTCAATGACTCTGATTATGATTGGAACTTGTAAATTTTTATTGCCTTATAGGCTTATCACACCAACATCCATAGCCTCATAAGTGTGATACCATATTCATTGGTCTTTGGATCATAATCCATCCTCCCTTTCAACATTGAGTTTCCTTCCCTATGTATTTCACTATAAGATCTCATTAATGATGAGGGGTATCGAGTAACTAGGATAGAAGAGCTAGAACTCTTGGATGAAAAAAAAATACCATAAATCACCTCAAAGCATATCAAAATCAGATACACCATAGCTATGACAAATGCAATTAGATATTAAAAGTTTGAGGTTGGCAATATTATACTCAAATAAAATTATAAAAACACCAATGCAGATTGAGAATATAAAGTTAATTTTGAGCCCAATTACCTAAAATTGTACATCATAACAACTAAGTATGGCTCAAGTTATCATTGATTGGATATAAATGATGGGAAAGATCTAGATGAACCCATGAACATCATGCATTTTAAGTGATTTTATGCTTGACACATCAAAACATTGTTAATGAGTAATGTCATAATTAGGGGTAGTTTTAAATATATTTCATGTCCTTCTACCCATCCATGGTATAATATATATCATTATCCTAATATCCCTTACCATTTTGACCTTGATGGTGATCTATAAGTACTACAAGATATAATAGATTTGGCATGGTCATAATGTGATAGCATCCTTGTAGCAAGACATTAGAATGCCACATGGATGGTTTCCCTAACTTTTAGTCTTTGAAGAGATTCCTTTAGCTCCAATCCATTTTAAATCCCATATCCCCCATTTACACCCCACATCTAAATGGTTTCCATATCTTTCACATTTCACATTGATTTTTGCATTCAATGCAAGAGTTTTTTTCCCTTTACTAGTGGCTCATTGTATATACATTCAAAAATTCCCTTGTACTTACGTATATTTTACTTTGTACATACATCTAAAGTTATTATAGTAATATAAAAAGTCCAAATTGGTAGTTTGAGTGTGGCTTGTGACACCCTATCCATAGGTATTTCTTGCATGCTCTTGTGACCCTTATAGACACCTTTTCGCTCTTTGCTAGTCATTTATAGCCTTCTAAATGGTCATTCCACCTCAACCAAACTCTATTTACTAGGACAATCCTATCCCCCTAGGTCCTGAGCCTGTAAGATAGGAACACCATCCTTGGACTATAGTATCAGACCCTAAGGTGTCCCATTTTTGGTACTCCTGTCCATTTGCACTTTGAGCCCAAATGGTCATTTTCATCTAATTCATATCATTAATTATGTCAACTTAGCATGAATAAATTTGACCCATGACCAATTGTTTCCTATGAAATCCCACCCAAAGTTTATTTATAAAGTGGGGTGACAAATCTTACAAAGTAAGCAAGAATACAAGCAAACTACTAATGCAAACTTCCCTATTCACTACATACAGTCACCCAACATAATTATAAACATATTCAAACCCTCCTACCAGTCCCTAGTCACCTCAAGAACTCTCAATTTGAAATTTTTGCATCTGTATCACACTATTAAAAAAATCACATTAAGTGGGAGAACTACATATGGCTTGATCCCTCTTCAGAGTATTGGTATGTAGGTAGCGTGCCCACACAAGGGGTGTGGATCATACATTTAGTGCTTCTTACACACACTAACCCCCATTTTTAAGTGAATCAAATCCCATTTTATCAATAATGATGGAGGGTTAGGGTTTGAATATTAAATCATCTCTAAAGTGAGCTCTGTTGACATTCAACACTCAAGATTTCATAGGCAAGCTCACATAGGAACAACATAAAGAACCTAAAAAAATCAAGTCTCTATGAGTAGTTTGGACAGTAGTGGTAGAAGAGGACAACAACATTGGACCCTAAAGTGTCCTATTTTTAGTGGTCCTATCCTTTCACTGAATAAAATCTAGATTCTGATTTGTGACATTGTCTTAATCCTGCACAACCAGTTTTAGACCCTAAAATAGCTATTTCAACCTATTTTAAGCTAAGTTCTATTTCTCCTAATTTATTTTTATTTTTAAAAGGGTAAAAAAGATAGATAAATTATACAAATTAGGACTATAATTATTGTAATATTATTTATTGATTTATTAATCTAGACCCTAACTAAAATAGGAATAAAACTCTATTATTACCAAAAAAGTTAAATCATTTGGTGAACTCGACTTACTTTGTTTGTATATAAAAACCCTATAAATGCTAGGGTAAATTTATTGTTAATTTTTCCAGTATTTTTTTGATTTTTTCTTGAATATTTAAATCAAAATTTCATGTTTAATTTTTAAATTTACCTTAGTAAGTTTAAAAATTATTTCTTTAAAACCCTAGTTGAATTTACTACGTCCCTTTACTTTTAAGGTATCACCTTATATCCAATTCAAATGTCACATTAAAAATAAAAAATGAATCACACTTATTTCAAAACATTTCTTATAAATAATGAGTTCATACTCAGTCCTATCATGTATATGAATGATGAAGTTTACTATATGTTAATGCAAAGATTCATTCTTTTCTTTTAATGCCTAATTTTGACATTATGGGATGATATTATCACATTCATTAATAAACATGTTAAGATACCTCTTATCTCACCTCCCTTGGATCCTCTATCCCATGCCAAGTCATGTTACATGGTCCATTCTGCTCTTCCCTAGGTCACCACCCATCACTAGAGATCCTAGTTGACACCCTTTGTCCCTCCACCACCTTGACCTATCGATTATCTACGCTCTCCTCCTATAGCTACTACTAGTTTTATATGACTAGTATATAATGCGATTTGATCTATTAATCAATGTGCCACCATGCCTCCCCCACCTAATCAGGAACCCTGCAACCTTCTTATTCCTTCTTGTCCCAAGCCCAACCCACCTACACAAGCAGGTCCACAAACTAAGATTTTCATGTTAGAACTACTCCAAAAAGAAAATGTGTTCAAGAAAATTCTTTATCAGGCACTCACTCAGACTTCTATGCCTATCAATTTAGAGCCTTGTTATTTTGCATCAGTGGTCAACACATTAAAAACTATAGAAGATACTATTTATTTTGATCATGAGGACATGCCTTCTTAGATATTTATTGATCAAAATTTACCATTGTTCATACAAGCTCAAGTCAAAACTAGTGCAATTCAAATATTTCTAGTTGATAGTGCTTTTGGACTTAATATATGTAATATTATATTTTTATAGACCATGGGCATAGATATGACATCCATGAAAAAATCATTTAAGAACATTAGAGGGTTTGATGATATAAAACAACAAACATTAGGTGCCATTGCTTTAGATATCATGATAGGGCCCAAAACCCTCTCTACATAGTTCGAGGTCATGCCAGATCTTCTTCATTTTAACCTTTTACTTGGATGACCTTAGATACATGCTATGGGGGTAGTTCCTTCTACTCTTAATCAATGTGTTAAGTTTATCCATGAAGGATACCTATACACATGCCCAATAGATAATTAGCCATTCAAATATTATAGAATTATAGAGTCATCTTTGACTATTTCAACAAATGGGACAACTCATATAATAGTTCAAGCACCAACTCATCACATTTATCTTGATCAAATACATACATATGAGGTAGGAGAGAGTAACACATCTCACATTCCTCCACTTACAGTTATTTCCTCAACTCTAAATACTCAACTAGTTATAGTATATTTAGTCATTCTAGCTACTCCATTAGTCACAGTTCCTACAACTATTACAACTATGCATTCATTGACAATAGTTTTAATAATCCTAGTTGATTCCACATATATAGCTCCTTAACAAGTTATAGTTACTCCGTCAGTTATAGATACTCTTGTATAACCATTGTCTTCTAATACTATAGTTGATGAGACTCCCATATCATAGTTACCCCTTGTGGTAAATTTTGAGTTACCATATGTGCATGATGTTGATATAGATTCCTAGGCTACTTTAGATGATGATATAACACCCACACTCAAAGATTAATATTTGTGTGGATTGAGATTTACACTAGTTGGCCAAAGAGAGTATCAAGATGATTCTAGAGCCCTCATCACACACCCTACATCACTCTTAGCATCTCACACCACACTCTCAAGATATATTACACATTTACAACCACAGACAAACCACTTAGCATATACAGTTCACATGGTTAGGTAGTCATTCAGATTTAGGTGGGAAACACACAACATCAACCATAGATTATGCTACAGATGTTACTTGATCATGGATTAATCACACTACCTATAGTATGACATAGATCTATTAGAAGGTTATCATGGTAGGATGGTCACCCATTTTATCTCTTTCACAGAATCACAGGATATGACATTGACTCATGTATAGATTTATAAAAAATATTGGATAAATGATAGGTTTAGGGTACTATTCAGATTACATCACCACCAACAATAGCTTCACCACTTCCACCAAAGTCATCTAATACCAGAGCTAAATGTCCTAAAGGAGAATCAACATCTTCACCACTAGAGTAACCTTCAGTTCACCTTCGACAGGATGACATCACTATGAGTGATAGATCTCTGACTACATAAAGATCATAGATCTTATTGACACCTAAGGAGATAGCCACCATGCACACATAATCTATGGCATATGATGATACATATGATGATGATGTTGAGGCATTTGATGATGGTTGTGATCCATTCCTCCATCTCCATCCCTAGTAGGCTCCATCCTTGGACCCTTTATCCCTTTTAGCTCAGTGTTTTACATCATTTATGTACATATTTCTTTATTCATATGCTTGTACATAGTTTCATTTCAACTTACATGTACATAATTTTTCAAAATTATTTGTATATAGCTTCTTTTTAAAATAGTCTCCTTATGATTGATTGTACATAACTTAATTCAAAAATATCAAAAATAATATAACAAGTCAAAAATATAAAAACATTCAAATATTCCAAAATATGAAAACATTCAAATATTCCAAAATAAAAAAACATTCAAATATTCCAAAATACAAAAAACATTCAAATAAATCAAAAACACCAAAAACATTTCAACCGTATGCATTATCCATGCTTTACATTATTAATACCATGCTAGACTTACATTTTGATATTCTATGTTATTGTATGTCAATTTATCTACATTACCATGCTTCACTTGATCTTCTTTGAGTGTGTTTAGTGACACCCAGATCCTTGATTGCTTCACTCTACCCATTGAGGGGGCATCTTACTTCTACATTCAAGACATACATTTACATATCTACCCATCAGGGGAATCTTCTACATGACTACACCATCCAAGTTATGTCATTCTAAACCACACACTGTAGTTATCATGTTGATGTACATTAATTACTAGCTTACATAAATTACTCTATCGACACTCACTAGTATATATCACTTGTGTATTTCTTAGCATCTACCTAGTCTTGTACTACATGTTTTGCATACTTTTGCTTCTTGATTTGATTAGTTAGATGCAATGGTATTTCCAAAACTTATATGATTTCATTTATTGATTTACTTATCTAGAGGTGATTATATTTCTCAATTTTTATTTTGTCTTTTGTGTGTGCCTTAGGATATTTGCCAATGTCCTTTGCTTGTACTCTTCTATGTGCTTGTGGCTCTCATGCCAACCTTGCTTGTTTTTAATTATACGTGTATGTGGGAATTTAAACATGACTTATATGATTTATTTTCTAGTTTGAGTGACATGTGCCCATGTCCCTTGTTTGCTTGGACCCTTTGCCTCTTTTGTATGTTTCTTGCTTCTTACCTTGCATGCTTTTTTGCTTCTCTGTTGTTTGCAATGCCATGATCCACATCATGCATTATCTTGATTTATTGGATGGCATGATGGACATCATGCTCCATCCCTCCTTGATAATTAACAACTAATAACTAACTAGATTTACACTTTTAGTTTAGTATATTTCACATGTTATTACATTACTACATCTATCTAGGCATGCCCTTGTTGATCTAATAATCTCCAATACAAACTATACTATATTTTGAGATATATTTTTGATTATCATTACTATATAATATATTTCACAATATAACACACTTGTATGGATCTTTCCTCTGAGGGCAATCATTGCAGAGTCTTCATTCTTACCCTCAAAAGAGGGGGAAATAATCAGGGGTTTTGTCACAAAGATCAGAGCCTTTTACTGATCAAAAATCAATTTTAGAACACCTAGAACAACATTCAGATCTAAAACCAGGCATAATAGACAAAAAACATAGTGATGAATATAAAATAGTAATTAGAAATAACAAAGGATAAGAGTGTCAAAATTAGACTACAACATCGAACACTAAAGTGTCCTATTTTTGGTGCTCCTATCTAAACAACAAAAAACCCAAATTTTCTAGAAATAGATAGAAAGGTAAGTTTAGTTACAATTTTTTAAGCTATAATTCAATTTAGATTGGGTAGTTTTAGTATAGTTTTTCTTAGAGAATCCATATATAGGGGGCATCATGTACGACATGATGGCTCTCACTTCCAATTTTAGATTGGGTAATTGGTATAACTTCTAAATCAGAATCCATGTTATAGACATCAGTGATTTGGGGTAATGTGCATGGAACATTTGCCTTCTCTTCTTTCTAGTTCATTGCATTACCTAGGTATTCTCAATAGTTGCATGCCTTATTCCATCTATAAGTGGTTGGCATCATTTTTGAGTGGCTTATATATAAGCCTAGTTCCCAGTTTTGGAGTGGCTTTCATACAAGCCTAATATCCACCTTTTGAAGTGGCCAAAATTGGTCTAGGTTCTAGTACACATTTAACTACCCATGCCACATTATCATATTTTAGAGCATTCATGGGCTTTAAGAGCCATTAGTTTATAGCTTCACTTAGTGGGCAAGGATGGAGCCAGAGGACTAGCTAGCCTTTGTATTCTTGAGCCACCTACTCAAAGGGATTGGACACATAGTCCAAACATCGATTAGCACATATATGACTACATAAAATCACTTAGTGGGTGATGATGGAGCCAAAGGACTAGCCTTGGTATTATTGAGCTACCCTTAGGGAATTGAGCACTTAGATCTATTCATGATATTAATTTTGGTACAACACATACCCAACATCACTCAACATCATAATAGGTTTTATGTTGGTTTGTGTACCCAATGAGGTGTATTAATTCCTTTCTCTTCCTCTTTATTTTTACCCAACTTTTATACATTCTTATTTAATACATAGTGTGTCTGGTAAGAACTAATCTACTTTTTGTTTTCTCTTGTAGATTCATGCTTCACGATGTGATCTCTCTATGAACACTCAACATCACACATCTTTATGGACTTCACCCTTGCATGTAAGTTTAGGTATGCTATTTATTTTCTCTTTATCTTAGTATTTCACTTTGTTACATCACTAAAATAAAGTGGGAGAAAATGTAGACATATAAAATGTCCAAATTGGTAGTTTGAATGTGTCTTGTGACACCCTATCCATAGGTCCTCCTTACATGCTTTTGTGACCCTTTTAGACACCTTTTCTCTCTTTTTTAGTCATCTTTAGCCTTCTAAATAGTCATTCCACCTCAGCTAGACTCTATTCCTAGGCCAATCCTATCCCCCTAGGTCTCAAGCCTATAGGAAAGGAGTACCATATTTGAACTACAATTCTAGACCCTAAGGTGTCCTATTTTCAGTGTTTCTACCCATTTTCACTTTGAGCCCAAACAATTATTTTCATCTGATTACTATCTTTTATTATGTTGGTCTAGCATGAATACATTTGACCCATGACCAATTGTTCCCTATAAAATCCCATCCAAAGTTCATTTACAAAGGAAGGTGACAAATCTTATAAAACAAGCAAGAATGCAAGCAAACTACTAACACAAACTGCCCTATTCTCTACATATAGTCACCCAACATAGATAAAAACATATTCAAACCCTCCTACCAATCCTTAGCCACCTCAAACACTCTCAATTTAGCATTTTTGCATCCACATCATAATATTTCACAAAGTACATTAGGTGGGAGAACTACATATGGCTTGATCCCTCTTCAGATTATTGGTATGTAGGTAGTATGTCCACACAAGGGGTGTGGATCACATGTTTAGTGCATCTTACACATGCTAACCCCCCCTTTTCAAGTGATTTAAATACCATTTTATCAGGCATGATGGAGGGTTAAGGTTTGAAGATTAAATCATCTCTATAGTGAGCTCCATTGATATTTAGCACTCAATATTTCATAGGTATGCTCGCATAGGAACAATGTAAAGAACCCCAAAAAAATAGATCTCTGTGAGTAGTTTAGATAATAACAGTAGAAGAGGACAATAATGCTAGCTTTCACCAAATGAAAGCCAAATTTTGATTTATGACACTGTCCTAGTCTTACACAGCCAGTTTCAGACCTTGCAATAGCCATTTAAACCTATTTTAAGCTAAGTTATATTTCTCCTAATTTATTGCTATTTTTAGAAGCATAAAAAAGATAGATAAATTATACAAATCAGGACTGTAATTATTGAAATATTATTTATTGATTTATTAATCCAAACCCTGAACTAAAATAGGAATAAAACTCCATTATTTCCAAAAAATTTAAATCAATTATCTTTATATATGCTTAAAATCTAAGAATCCAAAAAATATTGAAAATTTTAAAATCCTAAAAAACCAAAAAAATTAGAAAATCTAAAAATTCTTAAAATAAAAAATCTAGAAAATACCAAAAATATTTATAAATCCACAAAAGATTTGTCCAATTTGGCCATCCTATTCATCATTATAATGTACTCTTTACTCTATTATAGGAAAAATCATTGAGTACGCCAATCTTCATCCCAATCCCTAGAACTTGCACATTTTATGGGGGGTATCTTTCATCTAATAACTATCATTTACTAACATCATCCATTTAATTTTTACTAAGGGGATACTTACATTACCCTAAGGTCCACATAGACTATGTAATAAACACTCAATTACATGGGGTTTATGAGGTCAGCTTGACCCATATTCCTACTACCCATTTTTTTGTCTCAACCTCTATATTCCTCAACAATCCATTGTAATCTCATTCTCACATATATCCATATTAGTCAAATCAATCCCATCACTCATCTTATTTAAGTTTGTAGTGTTTTCTCCCTTCCACGTACAATTACTTGGGGGTAAATCAAGCATGTTGTTTTTTATATGCATTAACATAATGGTGTTTTCTATTATTTTTTATTTCAAATGTTTTATGTGTGTATGCTTGTGTGATTTATTTTTTGAGTCGTGACTTAGTTCATATGCATCAATAATATTGTCATGATATTTTATGTCACGATGTGTTTTTGTCATGCATTATACTTGACTTATTCCTTATGTAATTGACAACCATGTTATCGTGATTATTTTATAATAATTTGCATACTATCAAATGACAAATAAAAAATCAAGTTAAAAATTATATGTGAAGATGCATTAAAATGACATTATATCCCTTTGAAAAATATATCACATCTACCCATCCTATCTATCATATCATCAATCATCATCATGGCTAAGTGTGCTATCCTACCAATCACAGAGAAAAGTTTTTTATCATATCATACATCAACAATAATTTATCATCATCATGGATACATATGTTAAACATGATAATATCATACAAAAAATCATATCACATACTCATTTGTAACAACAACATTTCACATCACATCCATTATCAACATCACAATTAAATCACATCATAAAATGAACAATAAATGAAAATACATAAATAATCATTACATCACATCATATAAATATCTACATCTATAAAACATTAGTTAATCAATAACCCATCATATTTATTAGAGAGATCAAAAAAATATGGGCATCATATAAATGACATCCATTAAATGTCCATGCATACAGAAAAATGTCTATGTACAAAATATCCACCAATACATCACAAGTGCATGTACATTAAAACTATGAGAACACAAAATACTACACTCACCTCTCATTATGACCCTCTAGAGGTGGATTCATTCAAGGTGATATCTATCATGATCTCTACTAAGCTAGTAAATGTACCAAAATATGAGGTGATGTCATATGAGGTGGTCTCATGGTATCTGCTATCTATGACAATAGTTGCTCAACTGATCTCTATGAGATTGTCATCCTTACTATCCTAGAATATCTCCATAAACTCTAGCTAGTATACTCATCATATGATGGTGCCCTCTAATTAGATAAAATTGTACCCTCATATAGGCTATTGTAATAACTCACCTGACCCATCAGTCTCATCATATTTGATAAGGCCTTGGCCAAACCATATTGATTGAAAATATGTCAAGATGTATCCTATTCATTGTGAATCCTCAGTGCCTCAACCCATGATATATCTTGCTCTACATGTAATATATAACAATCCCCATCACATAAAGGTTTTTGAGTTAGTCAAGAAGCCTTGACTGTCAATCGAGTGACCTTGGCTCTCAAGGTAATCATTTTTTTATCCCTTTCTACTAACTATGCATCTATCTACTATACATGGCAGGTCAATCTAGATATATTTTATTGTCTCATATAAATCTCCTCATCAAGATGCTCAATCCTCCTATGCTCATTAGCTAACCTCACTGACTATGACAACCCAACCTCATCCTTTATTCCCTTAGTCACTAAAGTCACATGTGGATGAAATTGATAATGTATGATATCCACGACTGTCTCTACCACCACTCTTGTTGGTACATGTTCTATCCTATTAGGATAATTAGTAATAAAAATTAGAGACTGTCATCCACCATATCCCCCATCCCCATATTGTCTATAGGCCTTATCCACCCTCCTTATGGAACTTATTTATCTCTATAATTAAGGATATGCCTTTATGATAGCTTTGGTCCTCTCTTGTAGTGTGCATAATATTGGTAACACTAGTCTTATAACACATATTGGCCTAATTTGAGTCCATCATGTTATATACCCATCTATCATCCTAACATCTATGGTTTCCCCTCTAAAATCCAAGTCAACATAGCCTAAGTAGTCACCACCTCTACTCACTACACCGGAGGACCCCATTGTGATATCTCCTTGGTTATATGAGGAAAAACATGTAGCCCATATAACACATCCTACCACAAACCTAACTATCATTGTACCTGGTCATGTCACCATCTCTCTAAATATACTCATGATGGTTTGTAATGTAGAAAAATATAGTCATATATCTAGAAAAAATATTCATCCTCTAACCATATAAACTACCTCTATAAGTAGGGCCACCAAATCAAGTATTATTCTCCAAGGTCATCAATAGCCCAATGGCATAAATCCAATTAAATTAAGTTTCCACATTAACCTCTATCTATGATAACCCATCCATAAGCTACCAGATCATTTTGGGTCCTCTATCACAACTGGCCCACTGGTATCTCAATCCCTATATGCTCCCAACACCATACATACAATAGTGTAGAGGTACCCATGCTTTATCCACTATAGTAGGCCATCATATGTAAATATTTATATAGTATGCTAAGACCATAGGACCCCATCTAAATATCACTTTATCCTCAAGCATATCCAAGATTACTCTGTCTAGTCCCATATGGAGAAGCTAACCACTCTTGTTAGGTAGTAAAATGATATAGAAAATGACCATCAAGACTAGGGTCACCCTATCAATATCTGTATCTACATATAATGAATCTATGTAAACCAATTCATGCTATGTTAAGATCATTTGATCATGTGATTTCTAGGAGAGAGTTTGTTTGTGGGTAGTCATCTATAAAATGTGCCAAACACCCTCAAGTGGAACCATCACCTCCCAAATTATCAAATTAAACGTGTTATTCTTTGAATTCCACATCTTTACAAGTGTGATAAATAATTATTTATCAAAATAAATCAATGGAATTCTAAAAGTCTAAATAATCCTAATACCTCTTGTATATAAGGGAAAGTGAAGATAATCTACAAATCAGTCCTAGCTCAGAGAAGACAAATCACACTTACCCTTCTGTTTGTTGGTACATTTAGACAAACAGGGTCATAACCAAGATGTATATGCTAGACATAACCAAAGGTCCCTTATTGGAATCATAACTAATGAGGCGGGGGGGGGGGGGTGTGAATCAATTCTCTTAAAAAAATCATTCAATTTCACTTATCATCCATGAGGCATTCATTCAAACACATACATCAAAGAATGCATAAACAAGCATCCACATAAACATATAACATATGAACACAATAGATATGTGGGAAAACTCATAGGGTATAAAACCCACTAAAATACAACTTGAAATTCAGTCCTATAAGCAATTAATCAAGATTTAGTGAGGCACTAATCCCACAAGGAGAACCAACCCCTCACTGGTCAAGCACTAACTCAACTAGGCCTTTAACAAGTACCAAATTACAAGGAGGAACCAAACCCCTAGGTGAATCAACACAAAATCAACCACTTGGAACCTATGATCACCTTTGGACACCTAGTTTTGACTTAACTTGTTGGGGGATCACAAGAACAACACCTGTTCTGATCCCACTTTGTTAGGATCTTGCTCCTCAGAAAGAGCACAGTATGATTACCAAATATAAGCAATTATAAATGCGAAAATAACCAGAAACACAAGTAACTAGAATTCACCAATAGCACAGAATATGAGAGACAATACACTATCTTGTATTAACACTTTACAAAAAATAATACAATAAAGAGCCGCCACACTCTTCCACCTTACAGAGGCTTCCCACACCTCAAGTGTACAGTAATTCTTCTACAACACTCTCCTACACAAAAATGGTCCCAACAACCAACTCACAAACAGAATTGGTGTTCACCTCTCCAACTAGTCAGAAATAACCCTGCCAGTTCACCAAGCACTCAAAAGTACTTCAAGTTGATCTCCCATGAACCTACAACCTGCAATTCAATAGACCATACTCACACATGTAGATCTCCTATGAGCTTGCAACAACCTGCAACTCAATGATCTTACACTTAGAAGGAACTTCCTTGCCTTCCTTATCTTATTCTTATACAATACATGCCAATGGGTCTATAAATAGATCCCTAACTTAAACAATAACTTAGACTCTTAATTTAGACAATTATCCTCACAGCCAAAGACTCTAACTGGCCTTTACATGCAAACTCTTCGTTCACTTAACTAACTGTCTGTGTAACGAGTAGTTCTGGAACACACAGGCGACCGACACCGGTCCTTACTAGTCTGGTTCTGTCGACGTCGGCCGACTCCCTGCCGTCGCCGGTGGCCTTCTGCACTGGTCATGACCGACGTCGATCCTGCTGCCGACGCCGGTGCTCCTGGATCTCAGCAACCTTCTTGTTCCTCCTGTTTGCAAAGAGTTGAAGCTTTTAGCTCCACAACTGAACAATCTCCCACTTGGAGATAAATAGTTGCAACCTATACCTATACCTGTACTTCATCTAGTTTGTTCCCTTGGCTTTGTATCCCTCCTCAAGATCACTCTTGAAGACCAACCACCACAAACCTGTAGTGTAAAACCTATCATTCAAATCACCTGCCACATCCACATCTACAAACCATGTAGAAAATAACCTGAACCTGCATAGCATGTGCACCTGCTGCTAGTCCCTATAAGAATCCACTGAACTACCCTCCAATGGTTTTCTCCCAGATTGGCTCCAACTTGTGACAAATCCCACTGCTTGGGAAAAATCAGGTTTAGTACATACCATGCACTCAACCTCATTATGTGAATCAAGACCCTGTTCTGTGAACTGTCCAACCATCGGCGTGCTAACCGGTATCACGCAATCATCCTGAAACATAGTCAACATGTGACCTCCCATGTCTCTAGAACACACTCATGCCAAAGAATCTTACTGCTCCCAGATTCTCCATGACACACCCCTAAACTAGCTTTACCTTTAGTTCAGTAATACTTGTATATGTAACCCTGCAACAAGCACATCATACAGTAATAGGATAATGTAGCTAATATTATCCAACCTGGTAAAGAGAAACACAATGATCAAACCTCCATTGCCCTGCAGCTAATACAAGACCATATACCCTGATCTTCCATCTCATGTATCCATTTCTGCTCTTCTTCATCCTGTACATCCATTCGTCTCTCAGTGCTTACTTCCAGCTGGCCACTCTACCCAAAACACCTGTTTGGTACTCCTCCAAGGAATCACATCCTCATTCATGCCTAGCTCCCACTGTTTCCTGGATCTACCTGTTCTACTTCTTCAATAACTTCCTGGTCTTATGCCATAAGTGAGCAACAAGTAGTGTAAAGAAGGGAAATGATGAATTTAAGAACTTACTTACACCTTCAGTCCTCCATATGGGCACTTGAGACACCATGACAGCTTGCTGTCCACCCAAAATTTGCCTCAGTAACCGATGCCGGTCACATCTCAGTCTACAGCCAACCGATGTTATTTCCCTGTGACTGCCTCCTTGCCGACGTCGTTCTCCCTTGGCTGATGCCAGTCGTTATCTACCCTGAGTCACCGACGTCAATCTGCACATAGCCAATGTCGGTCCCTGTCTGGACGCCGATGCCAGTTTTCCTGCCGACGTCAGTCTCTGTGTTTTTCTTGTGAGACCTGACTTTTTCCCGCGAGCTCCTTTTGGATCAAATCCTTGTCCAAATCACCCTTGCTCTGCTCAAAATTCTTCTGCATCTTGTGCTAAACTCTGTCTGTCACCTTCTCCTTGAAAACCAAGGCTTTCCTATTCTTGTCACTAACATCGGATTCCTCAATAAACGTTACCTTCTTCTTCTGCATACAAAAATCATGATCCATACCTTCCAAATCCAAAAGCATATCCTTTGACTCAAGAACAAGCATCTCCTTCTTATCTATGTGACCAAGCCTATCAAGCCACATCTCTGAATCTACAGCTAAAGTAGATAACCCAGAAAGAGAGTCATTAATACAAGTAGATAGATAAAGCATACCTACTTTCTTACCTCTAGCTACAACAAGTGTCCCCTTGGTAACCTTCCAAGAGTCTGCTGTGAGAGTTACTGTGCAACCCTCATCACCCAAACTTCTAACAGAAATCAAATTCCGCTCCAGAATTGGGACATGCATGACTTCCTTTAACACCCATGTGTTACCTGTCTGCAGTTTCAGCTTCACTTTCCCTTTGCCAACAATCTGACAAGGCTTACCATCCCCTACACAAATTTCTCCAAAGTCTCCCTAGACATACTCATGAAAAAATTCCCTATGTGGGGATGCATGACAAGAGGCACCAAAATCTAAAACCCAAGATTCTACTTTATCCAAAGAACATACCAGAGCATCCCATGCAGCGTAATCTGCAACATCTACTTCTTCATGTTCTTCATGCTGATCTTTGCCTGATCTGCAATCTCTCTTTAAGTGCCCTTGCTTTCCACACTTCTAGCAGGTTATTCTGCCATACTTGGACATGGATCTTCTGCCTATCTTGGACCTTGATCTCCCATGCTCTATCTTTTCTCTTTGCCTTCCTCTACCTTCAACACTCAAAGCATTTCCTGATGATTCACCTATGCTATTCCTGCGTATCTCTTCATTCAAGATCACACTCACAACATCATCCACTTTTAAGACTTTTGAAGGAGACACATTATTGGAAACTACCATTACCAAACCTTCCCAACTTTTAGGTAATGAACACAAGATTAAGAGAGCTCTAATTTCATCATCAAATACAATATTGACTGAACTTAACTAGTTTACCAAACCATGGAAATCACTAAGATGGTTATGAACAGATCCACCTTCCAACATTTGCAAATTAAATAAACGCTTCATAAGAAATACCTTATTAGAAGCTGAGGGTTTTTCATATAAATTTGCCAAAGATTCCATCAACTCCACCGTTGTCTTACACTGTGATAAGCTAGAAATCACAGAGGATGCAAGACTCAATCTAATAGATCCCAGAGCCTTCTGATCAAGAACCTCCCATTCTTCATCTTTCATATCCGAGGGTTTGCAGTTAACCCCTCCCAACGGTAAGTACAAATCTTTTTGATACAGATAATCCTCAATCTGCATCCTCCACAGTTGGTAGTTCTTGCCATTAAACTTTTCCATTCGTAGCTTACTGTCTTCTGCCATTGCTCAACTCCCACTCAAACAGAAACCCTGTGAGTAACTTGTAATCAAAACACACTAACCAGATATAATCCGATCTGTTAGTATCCCAACCAACAGCTCTGATACCACTTTGTTGGGGGATCACAAGAACAACACATGTTCTAATCCCACTTTGTTAGGATCTTGCTCCTCAGAAAGAGCACAATATGATTACCAAATATAAGCAATTATAAATGCGAAAATAACCAGAAACACAAGTAACTAGAATTCACCAATAGCATAGAATATGAGAGACAATACACTATCTTGTATTAACACTTTACAGAAAAGAATACAATAAAGAGCCACCACACTCTTCCACCTTACAGAGGCTTCCCACACGTCAAGTGTACAGTAATTCTTCTACAACACTCTCCTACACAAAAACGGTCCCAACAACCAACTCACAAACAGAATTGGTGTTCACCTCTCCAACTAGTCAGAAATAACCCTGCCAGTTCACCAAGCACTCAAAAGTACTTCAAGTTGATCTCCCATGAACCTGCAACCTACAATTCAATAGACCATACTCACACATGTAGATCTCCTATGAGCTTGTAACAACCTGCAACTCAATGATCTTACACTTAGAAGGAACTTCCTTGCCTTCCTTATCTTATTCTTATAAAATACATGCCAATGGGTGTATAAATAGATCCCTAACTTAAACAATAACTTAGACTCTTAATTTAGACAATTATCCTCGTAGCCAAAGACTCTAACTGGCCTTTACATGCAAACTCTTCGTTCACTTAACTAACTGTCCGTGTAACGAGAAGTTATGGAACACACAGGCGACCGACGCCGGTCCCTGCTAGTCTGGTTCTGCCGACGTCAGCTGACTCCCTGCCATCATTGGTGGCCTTCTGCACTGGTCACGACCGACATCGGTCCTGCTACCGACGCCGGTGCTCTTGGATCTCAGCAACCTTCTTGTTCCTCCTGTTTGCAAAGAGTTGAAGCTTTTAGCTCCACAACTCAACATAACTAATTATGATCACCTTCTTTTTCTCTCAAACTCTTCTATCTCTCTCAAATAGCCTATTAGGCCTCTTCACTCAACTAGCCCTCTCCTTGATAGATTTAGGTCATATGACCTTGACCATCATCTATAGAATCATTGTTATAACTTCATGACATATTAAACACACATATTTTATGGTCTTCAAAACCTCTACCTAGTTTCCAAACTTCTATTTCATTTGTTCATCCCCTCAAATTTATTAACTACACAAATTAGGCCTATAAGACATTCTTATTATACTTGAATATTAATTTCACATGACTTAGTTGAACACAAAATATACATACTTGGATAATACTTGGAATAGATAAAATAACATGTTTCATAGGATAAACAACCACTACATAGGTCGACCAGCACTCATAAGGACCAAAACCACCATTTAGCCTAATAGACACCTAAGGCAATTAGGTCTTCTCAAAGCATATGTTTCATGTTGACCACCTTAGAACATCTTGAGTCTCCAAAAATGGATTATAAACTTAAAAAACACTGAAATTAGACCCATGATAATCTCAACTTATGTTTCCAACATCGTTTAGTTCATTTCACTCCTTAAACCACACCATTAAGCCTACTCACAATTTAGCCTTCTTATTGCCAGAGTCTGCCAACCAAAATTAAAGCACAACCAATTTGAGAAAAAAACATAAAATTAAATCACATGGATATAACCTCCATGAATTAAGAGTCATCACCATGTGCTTGAAACACTTCAACATAGGGCTTAAAGCCTCTAACTCACTCTTGCAATATGACCACTCAAAACTACCAACTAGCTTTAAAATTCAATCACGATCACTTGAACACCAACATTTTTAAATTAAAATTTCAATAATATATATGAAATAATAAGAAACTAATATATCCTCATAACATATTCATGTGAATTACACTCTTCAACTTTGAGCAAATCACCTGAAACTCATTTATGCTAGAAGACTACTTAGAACTATCAAAAACATCAAAACACAATCATAAAAATAATAAATTTAGAAACCTATAGAATCACTATAATGAAATTAAAATGGGTTTATATGATACTTAAACATCCTCATATAAAATTACAATAAATATATTATAGTCTCAAATATCAATAGTGGTCTTACAGACCAATCTCATGGATTCACTTTACACATACCTCACTATGTTAGACAAGTCATTTTGAGAAAAAAATTATCATACACACACATATAAAAATATTATATACAATAGGGATATGTGTTACATGTATTTTTAAACAACCCAATGTAATTGTATCCATCCCTAATCCATGGAAACACATCTCTAATCTCATTCCCACTTCTCCTTATTTTTTCTCACTATCTCACTAGGTTTTTTAGTGATAGGTCAACTTACATGACTAGTTTATCATAATTTAGGTCTATAACCTGATAATTAACCATCATGGTCATAAGATATAGGTCTAAATATTCAATCTCTATCCACTTATAAACTTTTACTTGGTTAATTTTGCATATTATGGATTTTTTGAGAAAGATGGATTTTTCTATAGGGTCCACTCACTCATCTGATAGACCAATGCCACTTGGAGGTACCTAGAAGAGTAATATACATGATACAATAATAAAAATATGTCATATAATTCATTATTATGCATTTCTATCAATATATTCCATAGCAAGTAAATGTCAGGGTTTTAAAGAAGGTTAAGACCACTTTACAGTCTTAACGATCATTCATAAAGTTTGGGCCCTTAATCCAAAAAATAATGACTTAAAACTTAAGATGGGATCCTTTACCAACTTCCATAAACATATTAGGATATCATTCAAAGGTTTCACATGCCAAAGAGCACATGAAAATCCTTCTTAGGTTGAGAACCCTTCATTCTATGCACATAAGAAACCTCAAAACCGCATTTCATGCTTTATTATTCAACTTAGAAATTAAAACTTCACCAACACACTTGAAATAACCTATCACACCTATATTAAATCTTACATGATCTCTATCACCTTGGAAACTAAACTTGACCCCTCATTAGGCCATACTAGGTCTCTTTACACACTAGGCTTATACCTGTAAGCCATACTTAGACCTTGAACACACCTTGAAACCTATTTCACTACTCTAAAAACCTCATAATAATGTAATAAAACATTAAAGCATGCTCAAATTCCAATATTCTTCTCACAATTCTTAGACTTCTCACCTCAACATGCTACCAAGACTATGCCTTCTCACTAGGTCTCTTCATGCAAAGACTAAGCCTCAAAACTGACCTTATAACTCTTATAAAAAATTATTTTCCTCATTTTCATGATTAAAAAACTTTATATACTCTCACAATCTTGTATTGACACCATTCACCAAGCTTCACTATGCTTCATGCATACACCTTCTCATAGGGCTAGACTAGGCTTCTCAAGACACCTAGTACTTAATGACTTGAACTCAAACAAGATAAATCTCAATGATATCAACAAATAACATTCTTAAATTAGGATTCTATGAACATAAAACTACTCTGAATAGGATTATGAGCTTATCACACCACAACATTGTGCCAAGACCTCATACATAACTCAAAGACTACTAAACCATGCTCAAGTCATCATGAACACTCACCATACAACATCCTAAGAACATCTCTGGGACATAAATGACACTTAGAAAACTTTAACATTAATGACAAAGGGTTATCTCTTGACAACTATCTAATCTTTAGACCTGAAACAATTAGAAACACACCTTTTCTCTCCAAACAAGATCATTCTCTCTCTTTGACAAAAAATCAACACATAAAAATTCTCCCCCTAAGCTCATGCATAGCTTAAAATATGAACAATACTCATTTATCAACAACTAAATAAGGAACTCCCTTTTCGAAAAAGCATCTCTAAACTAATAGGAACCACTTCTCAACACAAGGATTCTTCTTAAACTCATGAACCAACTAAAAATCCCCCCCTCAGACCAAGCATCCTCCATGCTTTTACTCATTAGTTGAGTGCCTCCATGAAGCCTAATGTAGTCACCTCTTATATAGGTTACTAAAATAACATAAACTTAGGATATTCCTAGATCTCCATGTCCTCACTAGACTGAAATTTCTTCATGATCATCTTAGTCTTGAATAGCCTCTTTGGATTGACCTATTCAATCTTCATTTGAACAACATTTGGACTTGGTCTATTTTTATTCACTCCTTCATCCACAACCTGAGATGAAATGGAGATATCTTGGCATCCTTTACATCTGAACTATGCTCCACTATGGAAAATAGTCCACTTGGACTTGCAGACTGGTCATCATTCACCTTAGCTACCTTTGGTTTCCATTTAGTGTCTTGTCTTCTTTATTACACTTTAGGGGCCTCAAACTTTTTGTTTTGACTTGAGAATCCATGCTTATAAAACTTTGAAATATGACCAAACTTTTGACAGTTGAAACACACTATTGTTCTTGATGGAAACACACCATTATCCATACCTATTGACTAATGATTTCCTCTTTCTTTATTAGTAAAATATCTTAAAATTTGTCCTATATCATGAAAACTATAAAAAACAACCTCATTCATATCCCTTGATTGATAATTATCCTCATGGTTCCATTCATATTCATTCTTGAAGGGTCTTCTATAATGCCTTACTCTATGACCAACTTGGTTACATGAATAATAATGACCATTGAAAGGATTAACATACCTTATAGTATTAGGGTACCTAATAGGATTAATATTCATTCTAATATCACCATCATTCCCTGATTGACCATTGACCTTTAAGGTCTGATTCTCCTTGATCACATTGATATTCTTTTTTTGGTCTCCATTGAAACCAATACCTATTTTGTCATTAGAAGTATTTTGACTACTCAAAATGTTATCTAGATAATTTGTACTCTTTTAAAACTTCAAAAAGGACTTCACCTACTTGATTCCTAATCCAACTCAGCTCTTAATAAATCCACTTTAGTTACATACCTAGCACATTCTACTTCTTTAGCCTTTAGGCTTGTAGTCATAATCTCAATTTTAGTTTTCACCTATTTGACTATTTCTTCTTATTCCTTGGAGTTGTTACTCAATCTCTCTTAAAAAAAACTAATTTTCTCATCATAGTTTTTGATAAGAGACCTCATCACCTTATTCTTATTCTTTACCATCTTTATTTATTCTAGATCATTCATCATCTCAGTCTCAAAATCTGCCTCATCTTGTTCTACATTTGAATCACCAACAATACCTCCAAACCACATGGAATCTTCTTGATTTGAACAACTTGATTTCTTAGCCATGAAGATAAATTCATTGACATTAGGACCAACACCTTCATGGTCACTATAATAATCACTTATCTCACTCTCATTAGATGAGTTACAGTCTTCCTTGCTATAAAAGCTTCTTTTGTTCTTGAAAGACTTCTTCTTGTTATCATACTTTATGAAAATTTTCTTTCTCTTATCAGACCTATAATTCTTATTATCATCATCATGAACTTCATCATTCTCTTCATCATCATTTATGTTATGATTATGAGGGAACTTATTAGCAAAGTGTCCAATTTCTTCACAATTAAAGAATTTGAAGGGAAACATACCCTTGTATTTACTTGAACTAATTTTCAACTTTCTTGCAAACATAGCTATCAACTCATCATCATCAATATCAGAAACATCATTATCTTTGACTTTTTTACATTTTGTCTTCTTCTCCTTTGACTTATGTTTTGGCTTGAATGCAACTTTCTTATTGCAAGGCTTCCTTCACTTGTCCTCATCTCATAGGCTGTTAGGGTGCCATGAAGTCTACCCATCTCTATATTGTCTAGATATTGCATCTCTTTAACAATAAAAACTTTATAATCAAACTTAGGAGTTAGAGATATCAATAAATTTTGAAAAACATTATATTCTTTCACTTATTCACCTAAGAATCTTATGATGTTGACCACTTCATCAACCCTCAATAGGTAGGCTACAATGGTCTCATCTTCATCCATCCTTAGGCTTTCAAACTATATTCTATGGGTTTATAATTTAGACAACTTGACCTTGGATTCTCCCTCATGGATTATCTTAAAATTATACCACATCTCTTTGGTATACACATATTTCATCAACTTCATAATCTTTGTCTCTAATAGGCCATAAAGAATACCATTCATTGCTTTTGAATTATTGTCACTAGCCTTCTTACCTACTGCATCTGTAGGGGAAATAAAAGGTGTAGTATATCCATACAAAACTAATTTACAAACATCATGACCTTGAAACATCAAATATGTTCTCATCATGACACTCCAAAAATCATAATTAGATCCATTATACATGGGATCCTTACTTATAGAGAAACCTTCTTGTGTTTGACTAGCCATGTTTGCTTACTTATGATCTCCTTTAGATTATTACACCTGATTCAAAGGAACTAATCTAATACCAATTATTGGAATCATACATATTTAGGGGTGGGATGAATCAGTGCCCTTAAAATAATCATTCAATTTCAATTATCATTCATGAAGTATTCATTCAAACACATACATCAACTAATACATAAATAAGCATCCACATAAGCGTACAACATATGAATATGAGATATGTGGTAAACCATCATGGGGGATAAAACCCAATAAACACATATTTTAATATATTACTATAAGTAATGAATCAATATTTAGTGAGGCACCAACCCCACAAGGAACACTAACCTCTCACTAGTCAAGCACCAACTCAACTTGGCCTTTAACAAGTACCAACTTGCAAGGAGGCACCAACCACCTAAGTGACTCAACACCAAATCAGCCATATAAAATATTTGATCACCTTTGGACACCTATTTCTCACTCAAATAATGATTATCACCTTATTTTTCTCTTCATACTTTTCTATTTCTCTCAAACAACCTATTAGGCCTCTTCACTCAATTAGCCCTCTTCTTGATAGATTTAGGTCATATAAAATTTCTCATCATCTATATAATCAATTTTATAAATTCATGAAATATTCAACACAAATATATTATGGTCTTAAATTCATCTACCTAGTTTCTAAACTTCTATTTCATTCGTTCATCCCCTCAAATTTATTTACTATATAAATCAAGCCTATTAGACCTTCTTATACTTGACTCTTACTTTAACATACCTTGGTACAAAACAAACATATCAATACTTTTATAATCCTTGGAATATATTAAAAAAATATTTCACAGAAGAAATAACCACTACACAGGTTAGACACCACTCATAAGGACTAAAACCACTATTAGGCCTAATAGAGACCTAATGCAATTAGGCCTTCTTAAAGCATACATTTCACCTTGACCACATTGGAGCATATTGAGTCTCAAAAATAGACGAAAAACTTAAAAAATTATTTAATTATACCCATGATAAGATCATATTATGTCCCCAAAACTATTTATCTCATTTCACTCCTTGAACTACAACATTAGGCCTACTCACAATTAAACCTTCTTACTGCCATAAAGTCTAGCAACCAAAATTGAAGCACACAACCAATTTTATCAAAAAAAATTACCATTAAATTACATTTATATAACCTCCATGACCTAAAATTAATCATCACATGATTGAAACACTAAAACACAAGGCTTAAAGCCTCTAACTCACTCTTTCAACATGACCACTCATAACTACCAACTAGCTTCAAAACTTAATCATGATCATTTGACCACCAACATTTGTATAAGAATATTTCATGACTATAAATTTAATAATAATAACTTGATATAACATAATAAATTATTCATATGAATTATAATCTTCAACTTTGAGCAAATCACCTCAAACTCATCTCTACTAGAAGACTACTCATAAATGTCAAAGACTTCAAAACATAGTCATAAGAACAATGACTTAAAACACCTATTGAATCACTATAATGAAATTAAAAAGGGTTTTATATTATCCTTAAACATACTCATATCAAATTAAAATAAATATATTATAATATCAAATATTAATATTGGTCTTACAGACAATCTCATGGCTTCACTAGACACAAACTCACTATGTTAGACATGTCAGTTTGAGAACAACTTTTTTTCATACACACATAAAAATATTATAACCAATAGGTATATGTGTTTCATGTATTTAAAAACAAACCAATGTAATTGGATCCATCCTTAATCCATGTAAACAGATCCTGAATCTCATTCTCACTTCTACTTGGTTTTTCTCACTATCTACCTCACTAATTTTTTAGTGATAAGTCAACTTCTATGCCTAGATGAGCATATTTAAATTATGGAAACTAATTAGAAACCAAAATTTATATATGATATAGGTCTCAATATTCAATCTCCATCCACTTATCAAATTTGACTTGGTTAACTTTGCCTGTTATAACAATTTTTTGAGAAACATGGTTTTTCCTATAGGGTCCACTCACTCATATGAAAGACCAATGCCACTTTGAGGTACTTGGGAGAGTCCTCTACATGATTAAAAAATAAAAATAGGTTATACAATTATTTTTTATCCATTTATATCAATATCTTCCATATTAGGTTATTGCTAGGGTTTTAGAGAGGGTTAAGACCACCTTACAGTCTTAATAATCATTCATAAAGCTTGGGACCTTAATCTAGAAACCAATGATTGGAAAATTGAGATAGGATCCTTACTCAAATTACATGAAATTATTAGGATCTCATAAAAAAGTTTTATAGTGCCAAAGAACACATGAAATTACTTCTCAGGTTGAGACCCCTTCATTTTATACACACAATAAACCTCAAAACCACATTTCATGCCTTATTCTTCAACTCAGGACCTCAAACTTCACTGACACACTTGAAACAACCTCTCAAACATATTTACAATATCACATGATATCTATCACTTTCTAAAATGAAATTTATCCCTCATTATGCCACACTAGGTCTCTTTGCACACTAGGCCTATACCTATAAGCCACACTTAGACCTTGAACACACCTTGAAACCTATTGCACCCTAGTTAAGGATGGGATTTTTTAGATATTCATACTCAAATATAGTCCAACATGGGACTGATACTATGCTATGTGTATCTTAATAATGGATCAGACCTCTAGAGAAGGTTGGCTTCCTTCTAGATCTATCACCTATACTAAACCTAAACTAACACTTGATTCGAAAAGGGAGAGAGATTTTGAAAATAAATTATAAAATCATGTAAAAGAGGTGACGCACCAATGATTTGATCACTCAAAATCACATAGTACACACTATAAGACACTTTTAAGACCAAATAAGATTAGTCCCACATAAATATTTTAGAATAAGGCATTAATTAGTTATCAAATTAGTATGAGAGGGCAAATATCCACTTTCAAGCTAGATAAAAAACTATAAATTGCACTTATAATGACTTTTAAGAACTAATAAACACTTCCTAAAGGTGATAAAAACTTAGACATAGATAAGGAACATACATTCACTTAACCACAATACATGAATTCATAGAACACACTTCAATCTAGCTTAGAAAATGATGGAATTTAGTCTTTATTGAATCAAAAGGTGTTACAGTACAAATTTTGGTAGAGTTTGGTCATACCAAAAAGAGGGATATAATTTAAGGCTTGGAAGCCTATATTTATAGAAAAGAGAAGGATAGAGAGAAAACTGAGCAGATAGAAAACATTGAATGAGGTTCAATTGCTCTTGATGGATTAAAATTATTAAGGATGTTGACTCATGACCTTATCAATAAATAAGGTCCTATAAAAGAATTAAATGCTCCATTGATCTTTATCCATCCACTAGGTGTCCTTCTTAGAACTCTATGTCATTATCTATCTAATCTGTTGATGAGGACTATGTGTTAGGATTGATAAAATTATGCCACATCTACTTTAGGTGGCCAACTATACCTACTCATTGAAAAAGTGACCCCAATGATAGGCAAGACATGTATCCATAGTATGTATTTGTTCCAATATTAAACACAGGTCCATTTATAGGTGAAAACCAATCTAACTATTGTTTTTCACATAGTCATAATATCCACAAAAATGTGTAGGCTACTTGTCCTTGATTCAAAATCACTGGTCTATCTTCGTCCTCTATATTAGGCCCAAAATACCTATTTTACCTATATGGAACTCTACTGGTAATGCTTAGTCTCTAAAATGTGACCCTAGGTTGCTTTCAAGCTTGGCTCCTTGACATTTACTTTACTTGGGCCCAAAATAAACTCTTTAAATTTTGTCAAAAATGTCCTAATCTTGTTTTTATTTATTGTCTATCAATTGCTAACTCAGACCATTTACATTGTGCCCAACTATCTTTATGAATATTGGTCCCATAGATATGCTGACTTATTAACTCTGCTCACACCATTAGATCTAAATATATGAATGCACATGAGTCTTTGATATTTTACCAGGACCCAGTGAATTTTGATTCTTGTCCTCTTTTTATTCATCATCAAGATCCTCCAACTCTTTTGACTTATCTCACTCTATCAATCTTGATGTATAATCAAACATGAGCTATTAAATTTACCTGGGACCCATGGTTTGAAATCAAACAACTATTTATCATGTCTTAAAATTGATGTCCACATGATGTATTTGATGTCCTATAGACTTTCAAATTTAAGATCTAATAGATTTTTTATTGAACTTTAATTTGAATTTCATGCGAACATCTTTCATTATTTAAACAACTTTGGAAATTTATATCTTGAAGTAGAAAATCCATGGAGGGACCAAAGTTGTTGGAAATGTTCCTGAGGTCAAAAATATTCTTCTCACTTAATTTTCTAGTTTCAAGAGATTTCTAAGTGGAGATTAAAATTCTCAAACAAGTTAATTTGTGTGTCTTCACTTGATGTCCATGCGAATATATCCCATTTGATCATTTGAATCTCAATGGCTATTCACCGGGGCCTAAACTTGACACTTATGCGATCATTTTGCTCTACATGACCAACTTTAGAAATCTATATATTAAGATAAAAAGCTTGTGTGGACTTGAGACTTTTAGGATATGTTCTTGGTACAAGGGACTTTATGGTGATACAATCTTATTTCTCATGAGGATTTTTGAGATCTTATATGAAATGTGCAAATGAACTAGTTTGTTTGTTCTTACGTGATGTCTTGGTGATGGTCTAGTTCCTCAAATTTTCACAATATATCTTTTTCACAAACTTTTAATTCTTTGATGATGTCATAATTTTTTGTAACCTGGTTCATGTTCATGGACACCATGAAAACTGGTTAGACCCTTCATTTGTAGCTATAGACTTATCTATTGAAGATCAATCAAATCAAACTTTAAGGTTGCTTAAAGTGTTTTAAAATATTTTAAAAATCTATATGATCTCTACTTGAGGTCTATCTACTCTTGATGACATTGGGTCACTCTTCAATCAGGATCCTGCTCCTTCCACTAGACTCTTGGACTAGGCACATTTTTGGTATGTAGACTAAATTTGGCCAATAGTCAACTTCCATGACTAGTTTAGCATATTTTAAGTCAAGAACTTGATAAAAAACCACTATGGGAATAGTATATAGGTCTCAATATTTAATCTCCATCCACTTAGTAACTTTGACTTGGTCAACTTTGCCTGCTTTAACAAATTTATGAGAAACATGACTTTTCTTGCAGGGTCCACTTAATCATCTAATAGACGAATTCCACTTTGAGGTACCTGGGAAAGTCCTCTACATGATCCAAACATAAAACTAGGTCATCTAATTCATTTTGAGCCATTTATATCAAGATTTTCTATATTAGGTAATTATTAGGGTTTTAGATGGGGTTACAATCACCTTATAGTCTTAACAATCATTCATAAAGCTTGGACCCTTAATCCAAAAACCAATGCTTGGAAAATTGAGCTAGGATCCATACCTAACTTCCATTAACTTCTTAGGATATCATAAAAATCTTGAAAGTGCCAACGAGCACATGAAAGTCCTTCTCGAGTTGAGACCCCTTCATTCTATACACATAAGAAACCTCAAAACCACATTTCATGCTTTCTTCTTCAATTCAGGACCTCAAACTTCACCAATACATTTAAAACAACCTATCACACCTCTATCAAATCTCACATGATCTCTATCACTTTGGAAACTAAACTTGACCCCTCATTAGGCTACACTAGGCCTATACCTATAAGCCACCCTTATACCTTGAACACACATTAAAACCTATTTCACTTATTTCAACACCTAATAATCATGTTATAAAACCTTATACCATGCTTACACACTACCAATATTATTCTGACAAGCCTCAGACTGCTCACCTCAACATGCTACCAAGCCTATACCTTCTCACTAGATCTCTTCATGTAATGACTAAGCCTCAAAACTAAATTTGGAACACTTATGAAGACTTATTTTCTTCATTCTCATGCTTACACAAATTTATAAACTCTCTTATTTCTATACTAACACAATTCACCATGATTCACTATGATTCATTCATACACCTTCTCATAGGGCTAGACTAGGCTTCTCAAGACACTTAGTACTCAAAGACTTGAACTCAAACAAGTTAAATATCAATGATATCAATTAAGAATATTTTTCAATCAATATTATCTAAAGACAACACTACTCTAAATATGATCATGAGCTTGTCACACCACAACATTATGCCAAGACCTCATACAAAACTCAAATAATGCTAAACCATGCTCAATTCATCATGAACACTCACCATACAACATCATAATAACATCTCTATGACATCAATGACAGTCAAAAACCTTTGCAATCAATGAAAAAATCAATTCTAAAACACCAAAAATAAGAGCATACCTCAACATCCCTTACCACAGTAATATCACTAGAGAGGGTTCCAAAACCTCTAGTCAAGCAAAACCATGTAATAACCCTAGCTAGGTCCTATGTTTTCTATATTGAAAAAATAAATTCAAAGTAAAGTAAAATATAACTTAATGATCACCAAAGCTTGTGGCATAAAATGGGTATAACAAACATAAAATTAAACATGTATAGAATATTTCTACTTAAGCTAATGTAGAGGAAATCCTAATGCATGGATAGATAAACATATAAACTAACAAATGCAAATTTAACTAATTTAAAAAGAAGGAGAAAGAGTCAATAATACTTACCTTTAAATATGAACCTATTAAGCTTTAATCTCTCCCTTATCCAATGTGATTTGTAAGAGGTTATTGTGATAGGTAAGGATAACAAGGATATGCCAGTTCTAGGATACACAACTTCTCTATGCATCCAAAAGACTTATCCACAAGACAAGATTCATATCTCCAAGTGTAGTATTGAAACCTTAATAAATAATCCTCAAGTAGAATTGTGGATAATTAGATGCATAATAAATGATGTTTTTCTTCTTATCTCTGTAGAAATGGTAAAAATGATGATGATGATGTGTGTGTGTGTGTGTGTGTGTGTGTGTGTGTGTGTGTGTGTGTGTGTGTGTGTGTGTATCTAGATCTAACCCTAAACCCTTCCAAAAATTTTGTTGATAGAGTTAGACCAATCGACCCCTATCTAATTAAAAAAATTAAATTAGGTCCTAGTCTGGGCCAACCAAAGCTGACCTAGACCCATAACTTGCTAATATATTTAAAGTATAGGGTCAGCCTAGGCTGACATTATTCATTAAATGTTAAAAAGTGTTTTTGGCTTAGGTATGGGCTATTTGAGGTGGTGAATTTCTTGAAGAAGTTTTTAAGGGAGGTATCAAAGCTTAGGAAAGTGTATAGGATAAGTTTATGTTGGTTGTAATTGGTGGTATAGGAAATAATAATCTTATGAAACACTAATGGTCTATCTACCCCTTTCTCAATGCACCCTTTAAGGTATGCACTCAGAGAAATTGAGACTTGATGGGTTCTTACAAGAGAGAAAGTATCAATAATTTATAAATTTGAAAACATTATGTATAAACATATTTTCCATGTGAAAATCATCACATTTCCCTGAGGTGTAATAGGGGATGGTGCTTCAAGTAAAGAACATAACAACATACAATTCTAAAGCTAAATAAATTATAGTATTTTAAAGCATAAAATAACTAAAAGCAAATAACTGAAATGAAATAACTAAAAATAAAATTAATGTTTACATACCTTTATCACTGGATGGTTATTTTTTGTGTTTATAGTTTTGATCATGAAGGGAAAATATGCTATTTTGGACAAACTCAAGGATATAAAACTAAAGAGAAAAAAAAATGCAAGAAAATCAAGATAACTAAAATATGCAGGCATGATGTACTTGAAAATTTGGTAATCTAGGGTGATAAATGCTAAGTTAAGACCAAATTACAAAGCCAAAATTTAGAGTAAAGTAGGTAACCAAAAATCCAAGGTTACTAAATGACGAAAAAACTCAAAAAAGTATACCTTAAGTAAAAAAGGTAAACAAACCAAGTCAAACTAAGGATATAAGTAAAAATGCTAATATAACATCAATGTGAAACAAATAACAATCCTTATTTAAACAAAGATAGGCAAACAATGGTAAAATAACATTGATGAGTGAGAAATAACAATCCTTACTCAATCATGAATGGAAAAAGTACATAAAAGGGAAAAAAATATTAGTGAGTGAGAAATAATAATCCAAACTCACTCAATAATGGAAAAAGTACTAAAAAATATAAATGGATGTAGTTATTCAAAAAAGGAAGAAAATAAAAACAACAGAGAAATAGGTGCAACTATCCAAAAAAGGGAATCATAATGATTTTTTTTCAAATAATTCCAAGGTAATTATAGAAATTTAAATCAATGGTATAAATAATATAATCCATAGTCACTCAAGCATATTATTTATCTCTATAAATAGATAAAACTAAAATAAAATAGTTATCACATTTTTTAAGATGTGAAGAAGAGGGAATATAGAAGTAAAAAAAAAAGATTTAGAATCAATCTTGCCTATCAATGGGGGAATTAAATGGGTGGTGGGGGAAATGAAGGAAAAAATCAAGGTAAATAAATTCTGTATCAAGGTCAAGTACTAAAATTAGGTTTTTCAAAACAAGAGGAATTTTGACATTAAAGACTCTATAGAACTTTTCCTAACCACAAAAATCTTGGATTATCGAATGAAGTATGAATATCATCCCATGAAGGCTATATACATGAAAATTAAAATGGACCTACCTTCCCACAACATATTCTTCATTTTTCAGGACCTCTTATAGAGCCATCGATATATTATGAAGATTAGGTACTTGTGTGAGAAAGTAGGTGGCACTATAGATTTTTTTGAATTCTCCTATCTCAATATACTAGGCTACCACACCCCAATTGACCTTGACTCTATCATGAGGTCAACTATGGAGTTTGAGCTTTGATGGGAGATAAGAGATATTCTATAAATCATGTACTTTAGTGTGATGTTGAATTTTTGATTTTTAAATTTCCTTTTATATTAAATGATTTGGCTTTAACATTTTGATGAATTTTTCTATTACTCCTCCATATGTATTTAGTGAACCAAACATGGGTGCTAAAAATGACTATCATTTGAAAACTTGGGACTTGGTAACTAATAAAGAGAACTTAGAGAGCATGGTGTCTAAGAGTCTTGTTTATTCATGTGAAATAAAAGTGTTATGTTGACTTCAACCTTGTTTTATCTAAACTAGTATGAAAGAAAAGGAAATCAAGGGAAAATGAACATGAAACAATTTGAATTACTTCAAATCATAAAAAATGTAATAAAGTAAAAAGGGATACAATGATACGTAAGTATGATTTATTATCATAAGAATGTTTGTAAGTGTAGAGAAACATGTTAACATAGTTTGTTGTGCAATTTTTAAATACAAAAGGAACAAGAACCTAATGTAAAAATATGGGATCACAAACTTGTAACCATCTCTTAACATTATAGAAAAGGAACACTTGGTTTAATAAAGGTGTTTTTGAAATAATATGGTCATTTTATGAGGAAAGCATGGTCTTATCCATGGTCTTACACTAAAATTCATAAAATTTAAACCTAAGTGGGTGAAAAAAATAAAAAATGTTATTTGTGAAGAGAACCTAGTCCTATCCATGGTCTTACACTATAACTCATAAAAGAGAAACCCAAGTGGGTGAATGAAGTATGTGAAAAAAATGGTATTTATGAGGAGAGATTGGTCCTATCCATGGTCTTAAATTATAACTCACAAAAGAAAAGCCCAAGAGGGTGTAAAAAGAGCATTAGAAAATAAAAAAATTGATATGAAAAATCAATATATGAAATCAAAAGGAAGTCATGAGAAATACCAGGTCATATCCATGGTATTGCAATGCAACTTATGAAAATAAATAAATGAAAGGACCAAGAGAAGGAACTAAGGTTTGAATAAAAGGAGATTGTTATAAATGGTGAGATCCTTGTATAAATCCTGTAAGAAGTGTTAGCAGGACAATATATATATATATATATATATATATATATATATATATATATATATATATATATGATAAGAAGGTAAATATCTAAGTAAATTATTTATTCAAAATTTGTGCATTAGTGGGTTGTTTAAAAACATGGCCTTCATTAGGTTGGAGGTGATAGGTGCTAGGACCAAGATTATCTTTCACTAGATAAAGGCCCCACCATTTTTGAGCATATTTTCCTTCTTTATCATGGGTATAGTCTAAATTAAGGATGAGATAATAAACATTAAAAGTGTGGACTTTAAACTTTTTATTATGTTTTTTGGTGATTCAAGCATTATATTGGTGGTTATGTTGAAGAGAGGCTAGATGGTGTGCATCGAGAATATTGAGAGAATGAAGGTGAGCTTCACGTAATTATTTATTGAGAATGATACCATGAAGAGATATACGTAAGGAGGGAAGTTCAACTTCTAATGGTAAGACAAACTCATAACCATAGACTAGTGAGAATGGTGTTGCCCTAGTGGAAGTACATATGCTAGTACAATAGACCCAAAGTGTGGGATATAAATGAAGATGCTAATCAGTGCAAGTTTTTTGAATGGTCTTTTGGTATAATTTTATTAGGAATTTTGTTAGTGGTCTCATCTTTGCCATTGCATTATGGATGGTAAGGTGTGCCAAATTTGTATGATATTTTACATTTAGTACATAACTATTTAATGCCCTTATTTTTGAAATTGATGCCATTATCATAAATGATAGTATAGGGAACTGCAAAGTAACAAATGATTTGGTAAAGGATAAATTTAAAAATAATGGTTCCTATGACATTAACAAGCGACATGGATTATACCCACTTGATAAAATATTTAGTAGCAGTAATGATAAAAACATGACCATGTTATGACCTAGGTAATTTATCAATAAGACATAATCCCCACATGGAAAATGTCAAATAAGGTTCCAAACTTTGGAGCTTAGATAGTGGTAAAATGATTAAATCATCATGAAGTTGGCAAGGATTACACAATTTTTACAAAATTGATAGCATCCTTTTATAAAGTAGGCCAAAAGTATCTTATACATGAGTATTTGCATGTTGTAGCATGTCCACTATAGTGACCATAACAAATGACCCTATGTTATTTTTTAGGGAGAGGATGGACCTCTTCTTACATTACACAATGGAGTAGGGTACTTTCTACATTATGGTAATAAAGGGTGTTGTATTAGAAGATGTATTTAAAAGCTTGTTTACGTATACTAGTCTTTTCATGAGAATTTATGTCTAAAGGATAGATTTGATGTTCAAGGAATTGGATGATGTTTTTATACCATGGGATTTATCAAATTGTGAAAACCTTGATGTGATAGATAAGAAAATATTATGGTTGGATATAAGACAGTGACTTTATTATCTAAATAAGAAATTAGGAATCACTAAATACTTGATGAGGATGAAATAGGGATGCCAAAAAAGTAAGAGAATCAATGATAACGTTTTGATCTCTTAGAATTAGATCAATGGTAAAATAAGTAAATTATTTGGTGAGTGTTTTTCCCATTTGATGATAAGTGATAATATTTTCACTTTTATCCTGGTAATCACCATTAACCTAATGACATATAAGTTGGGAGTCACCCAAAGCATGTAGATATGGTATATCTAAGTCAAGTTCCACTTTCATACCTAAGATGAGATCTTCATATTTTTCCATGTTATTAGTGACATCAAAGGTTAGATTGAATGCTATAGGGTTGATCTTACCATGAGGGTTCATAAGAATACAACCTACCTTAACTCCTTGGAAGCATTTGACACCATCAAAGTGGAGGGTTTAGGTGTCTTAATGTAAATCAATGGTGACTTAAATAATCTCTTCAATATCTACTTTGTATTTAGTAGTATTGAGATTGATATTGGTATCCTCTTGATTATTTACCTCTAAATCAATAGTGAAATTATGGAAATAATCTTTAATGGAGATAACTTGATTAAGACCTTAAATATATAGAATATTATCATCAAGGAGATTATCTTGAAGATGATTTTTAGCAGGTATGGGTGCCACTACAATTTAATCGGTAATGACTTACCATTTTATATATTTTTTGTTATGCTGTGAAGGTCAAATTCCATCAAGAGAACCATCCATTTTCCAATTATATCTCAAGGTAGAAATGATTAGGAGAAGAAATGACAAAGAGGATCAGAATGTAAAATGACATAAGTGGTTTAATAAATAATATAGTGATGAAGCTTTTTAGCTACAAATTAGATAGCAAGGCAATCACATTCTAATTTAGTATAACATTTTTTGTAATCAATGAGGCTTCAATTAATATAGTAAATAACATATTCTCTTTTGGTATCATCTTGTTGGGCCAGCATTGCCCCAACTAATATGAGAGTAGAAAAGGTGTAAAAAATGAAAGGATAATCATTAGAAGGTAGATGAAGGGTGAGAGGATGGAGAAATGTTTCTTTCATGTTGTCAAATTATTTTTGATAAGGATTAACCCATTTTAGATCATTACCTTTTTTAAGAAGGGAAATACCAAAGTATATGTGGTAATCCATTTTTGGGATGAATCGTTAGATTGCCCCAAGATTTCCAAGGTAAGCATGATTGTCCCGATAGAGTGAGGAAGGGGTATGTTGAATATAGAGTTGATTCTAGAGGGATTGACATCAATACCATGAAGAGAGACTAAGAACACTAGGAATTTACTAGATGTAATGCCAAAGACACATTTTTAAGGGTTGAGTCTAATTTTGTACTTGATTAATAAATCAAATATGATGGATAAATCATATAGATGTGTTTTGAGACTTTTTTATTTGACAATGAGGTCATCCACATAAGTTTTCATAATTTTATGTATAAGATCATAAAAATTGTGAGTCATGGTGTACTAATAGGTAGTTCTAATATTTTAAAGGCTGAAAGACATTTTAACATAGTAATAAGTGTCATATTCCATAGTGAATGTTATTTTGGGTTAATGACACCAATAAAGTCCAACCCCCACTAGGTAAATGACCTTCCCTCAACAATAAGTTACAAGGGCATTGCTGCAGGTACTTATCTTTTTGCTAAAGCTTAACATTCATGAAACGTCCTTACATAAGCATGAGCATCCTTAAATACTATTGGCCATCAATATCCCATTCTTAGGATTTTGTGAGCTATGGTATTCCCAGATGGATGACTACTGCCTATCTTTTGGTACAGGTTTTTCAAAATTTATTGAGATTATTCTATATATACACATCTAAGGTAGATGCCTTTATAGTTTATCCTATAGAAAAATCCTTTCTTGATCATTTAGTGAGCATCTTTGAGCCTCAAATCTCTCCTTAATTCTTGATTGAGTTTTGTGGGACAAGTATCTATAAGCAAATATTGAATAATGTTAGTATACCATTACCTTATGGATACCTGGGCCTTACAAACCTATTCAATAGTAATACATGGGTCAAGCTCAGTCATGAGTTAGATGATTCTTTGACCTTGGCTTGATTTTTATATCAAACTCTTACAACTTTCCCATCTATTTACCTCTATTTACAAGAGTGAAGATCTATTTATCAATCATGGAATACCTGAGTTCTGCATCCTTTAAATTTGTGTTCATGAATGCAATGGGATGCTCAATTTCATCTTTTTTTTGCATTATGACATCAAAAATTATATGTTCTAAATAAAATGAGTATAAGTAAAAATACTTTGTAAAATATAGACTTATTAGTATTAGGGCCTAAGATATAACATCGTTGATGTCTTGAAAAGACTTCTAAGTCTCAACTATCCATTCTAATTTGGCATCCCATTTGAACATTACATTTAGAGGTCTCATAATTTCTACAAATCTTGAAATAAACTTCCTTATGAAATTAATCTTCCCAAATAATGACTTGAGCTCTTTCTTACTATTTGATGGTGCTATATTTGAAATCCCTTGGATTTTGTCTAGATCGATGATGATTCCTTCTTTGGTAATGATATGTCTTAAGATCTTGCCCTCAATAAATCCAAATATATTCTTCTTTGGGTTCAATGAGATGCCAAACTTTTTGCATTTTTTGAATATTGATTGTAGATGGTCTACATGATCATTCCTATTCTTAGAGAAAATAATAAGATCATCGATATAGCTGATTATACATTTACATGTTAATATTTTAAATTCATGATCTATTCCTATTAAAAGGTCACTTCTATGTTTATTAGGTTGAAAGGAATCCTTTTATACACATAGGTAACCAAAATTTCATTATATCCTCTGATTGTACCAACTCCTAATTATAGCTTGAAAATCCATCTAGGAAGGACATCATTTAAAAGCCATTAAGTATCTAAATAACCTCATCTAAGGAAGTAGTGGATAGTTATCCTTTTCAAAATATTTTTTCAAATTTATAAAATCAACACATAATCTAATCTCTCCATTCTTCTTTTTGATTGGGACCAAATTGGCCACCCAAGTAGAGTGCCTGATTGGGAAGACTATTCTTACACTTAATAACTTTTCCACTTTTATTTGAATGAGAGGTTATAGGATAGGATTTACTGGTGTCTATCTCTATTTGAATGTCTTGTGGTCTAGTTTTAGAGGAATTGTATGAGTGATAACCTTTGGGTCATAAACCTTCAAGTATTCATATGTCCACACAATCATATCTTTGTATTAGGTGAGTAAATCCTTCACCCATTATCTTTATTATAGATTAATTATGAGGCCAATGTTGATGTAGCATTGGCTATGCTCATTTACAAAATTCTCCCTTTTAAATTTAGATTCATTAACCTTGGGTTGCCTTCACTTCTAAGCTTGAGGATTTATATCAAATGGTCTTTCTAGGGAGACCAAACTAGTTAGGAGACAATTCTCTTTGAGCTAGAGTAAACCTTCTTTATCTAACTCCTCTTGGCAAACATGACCAACTTCTGTATAATCACTAATTTGGGACTCAAATTATCCTGAGTTGGTTAGAAATTGAATGATTCGTTGGTCATCATTGAAGACTTAGAAAATTTCTATGTTTTTAGGAATACAAGGAAATGGTACTAGATCAATGGATAATCTCTTTACCTTGGATTCTTAGAGAGGCTCCAAATTTATAGTTGAAGAAGCTAGTGAATCCAAAACTTGATTTTGTTCTCTAAGAACAACTATTATATTGAAAGCCTCAGATATCTCAATCAAATCCCATGATCTATGTTTATATCTTTTTAAATAAGATAACTTACACTATTATTTATTTATAACCTGATTGATTACTAGATTTGAATCCCTAAATACTAACAACTACTTGACATTGTTATTTAATGTAAAATACAATCCCAAAATCAATGTTTCATATTCAACCCTATTGTTGGTGCAAGGGAACTATAATCTGTATGCTTCTAGGAACTTCTTCCCTTGTGGATCAACCAATTTAATTCCTACTCTGGATCCTTATTTGGATATAGGACCATCAAAATGGAGAGTCCAGAGTTAGTCGGGGCCCTCAAATTCTGTCTATTGTATTTGATTTTGTGTAGTGAAATTATAAATAACAAGGTTAGGGGATTCATAACTAACCTCTTCATTATTAACATTATACTCTATGATAGGATATTTCATCTTTAGTTCCCTATCAATTCAGATTTGGTTTTCAATGCCTCTCCATGGTAACCAAATATGAGAAAAATCTATTGAGGGATATCCATTGAGTGTCTTAGACCATTACCTACTCAGCAATAGTCCATAGCCTTCAAGTCTATATACTACAAGGATGTTGATAGTCATCTATACTCATGGCTTGAATGCTACTTAAATATGCACATTAGTGAGCTCTCTTATCATTGTTACCACTATTTTACCTAATTGTGAGACTGTTCTCTTTGATAGGTTTGGAGTTAGGCCAAGATACTGATAAATAGAAGTAGGGGCATCATAGTTATTAAAGATTAAAAATTAACCAAGCAATTATGAATATTCTTACCAAACAGCCTTATCATCAGCAAAAAGGGTGGTACCTCTAGCTTGCTTTTATATATGACATTGGTGTCATAAACCTTTGCTTTCTCTATAAGAGATTTTGACTTTTCTACTGGGGTCTTCCTTATGATGGAATTACATAATAGCTCCTTATATTATGTGATTTGAGCTAATTCATGAAGGGTAATATTTGATTTGATTTTCTTCATATCCTCCAAAATGTTATACCCTCCTCTTCTTTATTCTTCCTTATTTTGAGGCTAATCATTCCCTTTTAGGGGAGGTGGATTGTTATCAACTTTTGGATTTGGTGGAATAGTCATATTTTTTGGAGGAATAGACATTGTGAGGGGCTACCTATTCCTTAGGTTGTAACCACATTTCTATAATTTATGAAAAGCATGAATCTCACCATTATTTTCCTCTGGTACATTGTCATCTTCACTTGGTAAAGGAAACTTATGAGTCTTAAAGAACATGGTAGTGATTAAAGGGCTAGGGTCTTAATGGGATTCTAGTTGATTATGCATATGATCTTGCCTTACCATCTCTCTTTGAAAGATCTTAAATTTTGTACAAAATTCAACACAATCAAGTTCACCATGCTTAGAATAATTATGGATTTTGCACCAATTGGGTAGAGATATTTCTACTATATTGATTTTTAGAGGCTTGTTGGGTTACTCTATATTATTTTTAGGCCTATTATACCTATAGAACCTATAATTATTATTACCACTTGGGCCATTAGCATTTCTTATCTTTCTTTGCATGCCAAGGAAGTCACTACTTAACTTCTAAAACATCTTTTGTATGACATCTATCTTACCTTTAGTAGATTCAGTGACCTAGAAAACTATAGTATAGGATGTATCTAGATGTTGATTTTTGGGTAAACATTCAATTTTACATGGTTGCTTAAAAAACTATAATTTGGATGTGTCATTTGTGTCAAAGGAGGTAGCATAATATATCTAATTTTAATCAAATGGATAGATGTTATGCTGTACATGTGGAACTAGATTCAAATTTGAGAGACCATTATTGATACTAAATGTGCCAAGCACCTAAGGATTAAGTTATTTGTTAATATTGATAGCCACTTCATAGGCCAATGCCAAAGTGTTGATAATAGTATTTCCTTCACAAGAAGACTAAAACAATTGGATCTAGAGCATTTTTATACATTTCTAATGCCAATACTTCATCTAGTTTATATGTCAAGCTCAACTAGGTGTATATATTATAAAGTATTGCATTGAAGGCCTAGATTGGTTCATTGGGATCCCTCTTTATGCTAGTAAAGTGGTGGTATATCAGACTAGGGCTGGTAACTTGCCCAAATTATACAAGAAAAATAGCTTGAGATGTATTCTAGGAAGTGATGGAATTCTCTTACAAATTAAGATACCAATCATAAGCAACATCCATTAGTGTGAAAGGAAAAAGTTTGCATGCAACATATTCATTAAGAATATTAATTAATCTCAATGCAAATTTGAAATATTTGATGTGTTCTTCTACCATTCTTTCTCTTAAAGGAGAGAAGGATGGTAGATACTTTTCAAGATTCCTTGATAAGTCATGCACATCCCCTAGAATGACAATATTAGATCCAACCAAAAAAGGTGGTTGAGCCATGGGATGATTAACAAGGGGAGTGTTACTTACTAGGGAAGGTGTTCTAGCTCTATTATTAATAGGGGTAGTTGGTATAAATTTAAGCCTTCTATGATTTTATAAGGGTGAGCCTAGAAGACTAACCTGAGAACTAGATTTGGTCACTCTCTTGGGTGACTCTAGTGTAACTTAATCATAGAAATTAACCAATTTTATTAGATAAGCTCAAGACCCTCCTTCTAGCACCAAAAATAATGCTGATGTGGTTTTTATGCACACTAATTCGTAATGAGGTAGCCTCTAAAATTTTAGGATCTCAATGGAGGTAAGCTCCACTTTGGGGAACGAGTTGCATGCATGTAGTTTTAACAACCAAGTGATGGAATAACAGGTAGGGTATGTAGGTTATTAACAAGGATGATGAATGGATGATAGTTTTTAAAGGAAATTCAAATCTAGGCAAGTTGGTGGCTAGATGGTTACTAATCTAGAGTGGGTAGATCTCAAAAATAAACTCAAAAAATGGAGGGAAGGGTAGAGAAAAAAAAGGATTCTATGGATTTAAAAATCACCTCTCAAGCTAGATTCTAAGTGGACAAGTGCTTTCAAAACCAATGTTTATTGTTAGGAGTTGTTTCATATAGATAGACAAATATGGCTAAACAATCTATGATAGTTTGATATAGGAAACTCAGGGATCTCAGTCAAAGGTTTCTCCTTTTAGAGAAGATGTTGCACACCCTTACTTAGGAGATTATGAATTGGACCAAAGACATACTTGAGATAGCTTGTTTCACATTCAAAAAAAAATTTATCATTGAAATCACCTATACACACTTAAAAATATGAAACAATCAACTTACCAATAATCAATATAATTTCTAATTATTCAATAGATTTTGCACATATAAAACTAGCATATTAATCATAACAAAAAATAATTCCTCACAACTATTGCACACTAAGAAATACTGAATCATACAACCAAAAATATTAAACCTAATTACACAAAGCTTGGAGAGAAAATACACAAACACATTCATTGATAATCAAAATTGATTCTAGTTCTGTATTGAATTTTTTTGACCCTTTGAAATTATGGGTTACATATGTTTAAATAGTCTTGGGGAGGGGTCACCTTATCCTCCAAGTACATTTAAAATTTGATTACATTGCATAGTTAAAACCTTAGTTCTAATTGTAGTTTCAAAACTTCATGTAATGTATATATAGAGTTAACTTACATTTACCAAGAATTAAAGTTAGCCTTTACAATATTATGTAATGTGTGCATGTTTACAAAACAAATTAGGAAACTTTTAGATTAATTTATAACATAATAAAAATATGAGTACAAAATTGATGCCATTGCATTAAATTGACATGCAAAAAACTAGCCTCTCAACTAAGGCCAAGTAGATGTCTTCATGGATGCATTAACCTTAGTGGGAGTGGTCACTATTTGTGTTGGCATTAAACTAGATGTTACAACCTTAGTCTTCTTCTTCTTTACCTATATCTCAAGATAAAATTTATGAACCACATCATGCTACTGCCTTATAATATCTAGGTTAAGTAATGAGGGTCTATGAACCTTATTAACTTGATCTAAGAGTTTTGTATGTTTGGCCTTCATATTTTGGTAGTTGATCTTGAAAATTTCAACTTCAGTATCTTTCTTTGTCATAAAACTCAATTCAACTTCAATATCTTTTAGTGATAACCTTTGTAAACTTTGCTTAAAAATTTTAGATCTTCTTGAATGAGTTGGTCAAAATTGATTATGCTGATCAACTTGCTTGTAGCATCCCTTACCTTAGATAATTTTAAATCATCCAAAATCTATAATATGGGCATCTCATGCTCTTGATATTTGGGCATCAATTCCCTATAAGTTTTTACCCTTTATCTTCTTATGTTTTAATGACCACCAAATTGAGGGCATTTGATGCCTCTAATGGTGTCATTAAGTCTAGATGGTTGTATGCCTTATTAGTAGTGTACAAAATAAACAATTTTATTTTATTGTCATCTTACTTTAAATAATTAAATACTTGATGTTCAGAGCTATATGTGGGGATAATTCATCCCTCATTACTTCAAGTTCCTCAAGAGCATTGTAACATTTTGATGCAACTTCTTGCACTTCAGCCTCAATTCTTGATACAATATGAACTGTTTGTTACTATTATTTGAATTTGTTCTAATTCCTATTCTAGCTCTTGTTTTAAAATTTCTATCCCTTCATGTAATGCTATAATAGCATATTTATGGGTTTTTGCCAGGGACTTAACATATTCTATGTAGGTGGATTTCCCTAGATATCTATTTTTTCTCTTTGATAAGGCATAGTCCTGCTATCTCTCTTCAAGAATAATTTCCCTCCCAGCTTCATCCTCCAATTTCCTCTTTCTAACTCTTTGAATGATCCCTGAGGGCTTATCACAAAATGAGGTTTTGGATGGTTTGAAATTAGGATTTTGGGAAGCCTTAGCTCTAAAATCAACTTCCCATGGTGGAATCACTAACGTCGTAGGGTCTATTGATTGTGCATCCTTAGCTATAGCCTCCACCTTTAGTTTTTTTGATGATTATTCTATGGATTATTTTAGAAATTGATCAGGAAGGGATGGCCATATGATCTTAGACTAATCCACACCTCCATATTGGGGGAGTGTATGGACTGTGTATACTAGTTTACCCCTTTTGTCCTTGCCTAAGGATGTGATAGTAGTCTCTTGGGATGAAATGGTGGAAGGCATTGGCAAAGTGATATGTATGAAAGAAAAATGGAGTTGGAAATTGGCCAATGATATTTAAATTTTCTTAGTGGACATTTTCTTCTTCATGGTTTAGATTGTGGTAGTCCCAGAGGGAATATCAGTAGTGGTGTAAATAATGGATGTGGTTGGCACTATGAGGGAGAATGAAAAAATGGTGGTTTTAGAATAATATTCTACTTTGGGAGTGAGGAAAGGGATTTTAAATATATTAAAAGAAGGAATTGAAACATCAAGGGTGGATGTGACCTCCTTTAATTTTGGAGTGAGCAACGAGGTTCTCAAAATAGTACTAATAGGAATTAAACCAAAAATAGGAACATATGAGGAAACTTGGGAGGAAGGGTCTAAAATTCGAGCCTTCTTACTTGATTTATCATATTTGCTTGGCATCTTCCCTTATTCAGATATAAATATTAATGCCTTGGCTCTTTCCAACTCCTTTTCTTCATCTAGTTCTTGCTATGCCTCTATTTATTGTTGAACTGAGGGAATGCCCTATGGTTGATCAACTATTGGATTTTTTGTGAGGGGAAGGGCCCTTGGATTATTTTTATAACAAATAATAGCCTTAAATGGTGGGGAGGAGGCTTTCTGAGTTAAGGTAATAGTTACCTTTTTCACGATAGATTCCTACAATTGTGGTACATCTGTAGATGTTTGTAATGATAATGTAATAGTATGTTCTTTGTCCTCTGCATTAGAGTGAAAATCAATTAGATCCTCTTGTGATCCCTTGGGATTAGTCTCATCCAATCTAGGATCTTTATTAATAGTTTTCAATAGTAAGGGAAGTCCTTGGGAAGGCCCTTCTTGTATTTTTGCTTGTTGTTGAGGTATATTTCCCTAGAAGTCATAAGTGGCCCATATTCTAAGAGGTGGAAACCTAGTGTGCATTTATTGAACTAAAGTTGATGGCTCTTGATAAATTATCCTTAAATGATCTTCTGTAAGGCCTAAAAGTTTTGCCTTTTCTAAGACCTGGGCATCACCCTTTGCATTTATGAATAAAAAGTCATGGTCTAAAGGGACTTGTTGTTATGGGATACCAAAGCCCTAGATATGCTTTTGGATCTAAAAATGGGGGTCCTAGTCTCTATGTGGTAAGGTAGGAAATTGATAATGCTTTCTCTTGTTGCCTACATTTCGAAAATGCTTCTTCATGGTATAACACATTCTACCAATGATCATGTGAGATCCATAGAATGTGTTTTTCTTTTATTTTATCAAATCCTCCTTAACACTCCACCAAAGTTAATATGCAATTTCATGCTCCACAAGATTATTTGGTACTTATTTAGGAAGGTGTATGGGGTTGAATTTGACAACCATGATCACCGTATAGTCAAGATACAACCAGTAGTCATCTTGAGGAGCTAGTATATCTACAATGCCATTTGAAATTATAGGCAGTGGGGTCTCATGAATTGCCTACCATACTTGAGGATACATGTCCTCAAAAATTTAGACCATGCACTTTGTGTATGCATATATATTCATAAAATGATATTAATATCAAATGCAATTCTTTATACAATCTATGGCTGGGCTCCAAAACTCCCCAAGATCCATGTACATTGTGCCCATTACTATATCCAATAAGTATGACATCATGTAAAAATGGCCAACTAAATTGAGCCTCTTTGATTTATGTAGAAAAATTTCCCTCAAATTGAAGCTAATGATATCACCCAAGGAAAAAGTTACGTTTCTATTCATTATCATATCTAGTAATGGTACCCAATCTAGGTTGAGAAAATGGATACTTGGCATGCCATACATTTTGTTTAATAAGGCCACCCCAATACATACCCCCATTTTAATTTTGATAATGTGGGTGGGAGACTTTCATTTTAGGATCATAGTTTCCTTGGGAAGAATCCATGAGCTTAGAACTTTATCAATTTAATTTTGTTTATTCCATGTAACCAATAAGGGTTTATTAAATACTGCATCTGGAAATGGTAGAGATAGGTACCATTGAAAATCATCACTAATGATGTAGGCCATGATCATTTGGTGATCCATATGGTTAAATAAGGTGTCTTATGTATTATTCCTCATAAATAACAAGTCCCATAGAAGGTCAATGCAGGGCATAACCTTAGTCTTAGCCACCACATAATGTAGTCTTTATCTCTTAAGAACAAGTAAGTTTGTAATTGATGCTACATGGGTGATAGATTTCCTTCATTTGAAAACACATCGATAGCATCGATTGTACCCCATAATTATGAGTAATTATCATACATATTATTGGATATTATTGCATCAAACACTATGTCTATGAACTCTATAGAATCCTTAATGGAGAATGGGGATGATGATGCCATTGTAATTATTTGGTATGATCAAAGTATATTTATATGTATCATAAAAACTCATTTTTGTTAGTTACTTATTTGCAATAGATTCATAGGTAGCTAAGGCTTTGTTTTTAAATTAGTAATTAAGTTCAAATTCACTTATGAGTAATGAATACATTGATAGCTACATATTATGTATATATCCTTTTGCATTAAATTCTAGTTCATGCACTTTTAATGTCCAAAATTCATATTTTTGTTTTACCTACATAGTTCAAATCTCATTAGTTTAGTTGGCAGGTTACATTCCTTAGTAAGTGTCAAGAAGTAGTTTTGCTTTATTGGCTAAGTCTAGTAGGCTTTTATCAGTCAAGGTTCATGAGTTAGGTTTTATGTTAGGATTGAGCCAATAATTCTTGTGAACCAAAGGCTACAAACACAAAGCTAATCAAAATTCCTAAAGACCAATTCCCTTAGAATTGTGTTCAAACTAAATGTCTAATCAAAAGCTCTAAATAAAACCTCCAAAGCACATAAAGTTGATGATGACTATTTTAGACAAATTATCTAATGAAAAGTCTTGAATAAAATTTTGATACAAAATTTTTGAATAAAAACCAAGTCCTTTGGAATAATCATTTGAATAAAATTTCTAAACAAAATTATTAACATGAAAACCTCAAAAAAAAGTCTGATACAGAAACTCTGATGAAAATGTTTGAATAAAAGAAAACTCGAACATAAGTCATGAACACCAAGTCTATCAGAATGATGTCCAAATAAAATATCTGAAAAAACCTCTAATGAATAATTCCTAAACACAAGTTATAAATAACAAAGTTCCCAAAAAGAAGGTCTGAGAAAAATTTCTAAAGACCAAGTCCTGAATAATTTCTTTAAATAAAACCAAGTCCCAAAACCTTCATAGTACAAAAACTCCTAAAAGGCATTAGTAAGTTAGTCCAAAAAATTTATAATACCATTGTTTGTAATTTTGAGTGCAAATATTAAGGAGAAATCCTATAGAACTTACACAATTATGCAGAGGAAGAGCTCAACAAAGAAGGCCAAAGTCTAAAAAAAGTGGGTCCCCATTTCTGTAAGTATAAAAGGTGAATGTTGGGTACAGCACTTATTATATCGGTTGATAATGATACTGTTTGAGTATCCATGGTTTTATCTCCCTTATTATTCATTAAGGGATGCACTATAGTCTTTAGTTTTTTAAAGTGGATATTAATCTTTGCTATTTCCTCCCCATCAAAAGGATCTTATTTATTTGCTTATTTAAATTTATGATGTTTAAAGTTGTGAATGTGCATTTTTTTAATGATGTATTGAGAAAATAACCATTATTATTTATTGGGTTAAATATTGGAGGCATAATTCTAGGATTCATGTGCTTCGAGGTATACAAGATGTTAAAAAGAATTTTTAATAATTTCCACTTCATAAGTTATGTTGACAACAACCTATTTACTATTATTGTATACAATATTTAATCATTGACATGACAAGAATTAAAATATCAGTGTAATATAAGTATTCATACTTAATTATTAATGATACTCTAACCATATTTATGAAAGTGGCATGTGCATTAATATTTCATTACGATTTAATTTGAAGAGGATACACTTCCAGCCCAATGTAACTCTAGTGTGTCAAGATTTCTATGTGAATATTTTCTTATTTCTCAAATTAATATCAATATCATTATGAGGAGAAATCCCAATTGTGAATGATTAATGTGGGCCTATTTATTGATAGGAAATTGGGTGGTACCCTCCAAAATTATTTAAATGGAGATGTTGATGTATTAGTGAAATACTTGCTAGATGTTGTTGACCTCAACAAACCTCAACGTAAGACTCTTAAGACAATAGGATTTGAAATTTTATGTAATATTAAAATAGTATTTAATGTAAGGATAATATCAAATATGAAAATATATAGGACCATTCTAGATCCAACACACACAAAAGACACTGGTCCAAAAAGTGGTCTAGGGCTATACATAAGGGTGTGTGCAAAGGAAGTTGTAATGGATATAAAAGGGGAATCTACACACAATATCTAATGAGATATGAGGTGAATGACCTATCTAGATCCAAGGTGTCATTATAAGGATAATTAAGATATATAATAGAAATAAATGGTTACCATTAGGCATAAGCAAGAGGTATTAAGGTAATCAAGGTGTTATTACATGCTAACAAAAAATACATAAGAGAAACAAAGGGTTGTCATGAGGAATAAAAATGAACTATTAAGGTAATTAAGGTGTTATTACATGCTGAAGCAAGAGCTATAAGTGAAACAAAGGTATGCCATTAGACATTGTAGAATGATTAATGTCCATTAAGATACTAGACCATCAATAACAATGTACACATAATAGTAATTGTTGACGCAGAAGATTGCACCCGGGGCAAGGAGGTCAAACTCCCTGCCTTCTCCTCACAACATGGAAACTCCCCTCTCACCTATGGGACTGGAAAAGCTAGAGGGGAGAGTCTCTATATAAGGGCTAGCTCCCTGTGATGCATCGTGTTGTTTCCAACAAAATTTAACAGGTGTATATATATATAGATAAAAAGGGGGGGGTGAAAAGGGAGAAAGATGCAGGAAAACAAACCTACTCTAAAGAGGCAATGCACCAAAAACAAGGTCGACCTTCACACATCCACTCTCAGAATTAGACAAATACACATATACTCTACACATTTGGTAGAAGAGACCAGGCTGCAAAGACTAGCAGGGAGGCTTTCATGAAAACACAGGAGATAAAAAATCACTGAGGTGCTGTGAAATGCACACTGTAAGTAACTCCTGTTCTGGTCTTCTCAAATGTCATCTCTTCTCCCGTTAGCTACATAAATGGCACCTTGTAGATGATAGGTCTACTGGTGTTAAACTTGTGAGAGCATCAAGAAACAATGATTGGACACAGACAAACATTCAATGCATACTCTAAAACATCTATCCAAAAGGAGGTAAAAAACTGCATTTTATTTGATTCAGGTGAAATTTTGCCAGGGCTATGCCTTTGCAAAAGTGGAAGAACCCATTCTTCTCAAAAATGAGAAGTTACAATATATAGAAGAAAAGAGAAAGAAACTTGGTGTTTTTTTTTTTTGACAAGTTGGCCTGTTGCGTCCCATTGGAAAGAGGAAACACTGTTGTGTTTTCATCATCCTAGAAGAAGCCTACTGGAACCATGCTGTATAATCACCAAATTTGACTTTGGCATTTTGAGCTTTAATGCAGAAGCATGGATCATGCCTCTTTTCTACCAACAGACTAATTTTTTTCCCCTTTTAAATGCATGGGCTGTGTCATTCACTGTTTGTGCCATTTGGGGACTATCAGGCAATGAATCGCACTTTGCCACTTAGACTGCCTTGTCACTTCTCCTTGTCTGTCACTTTGTCATTTTGTCTCATCTGGTTCATTTGGCCCCTTGGGTGAACATTCTGGTAGGTTGCTGCATTTTGAGCTCCTTCTTGGCTAGCACTTTCTTTGCTTTGAAAGCAAACAGCTAATTTTTTTAATTTTAATATTGACGGCCTTCGGGACATCATTGGGTCCATCACTGACTCAGCTGGGTCCAACACCATGTGGCATTCAGGCACTAGTCAGGCACTTCTTTATTTCTTTGCGGGCATCTTCCTTTCCTATTTTCCCTTTGGCACCTTGACTGTGGCTTCACTTTGTCTTTGCAGACAAAAAGGTCCATGGGAATTCTCCTGCCTGGCCTTTGCTTTGATTGGAAGTGTGCTCGAATCATTGAAATGCCGAAGTGTCTGCCCTCCAAAGGGTACTTTGACTTTTGACTGCCCTTTGGCTTGGGGCATACTTTTGAACCAGGCCGTTAAACCAAATGGTTCAATGGTTCAAAGGTTCAACCAAGCATGCCGACGAACCAAAGAAAGCCGATGAACTATTCATTGAACCGGACCCGTTGAACTGTTGACCTGAACCAAGCCTGCTGAACCAAAAATTGGTTCAATGGTTTGGTTCAACCATTGTTGAACCAAGATTTGAATCGAGTAGCCTTGAACTAAAACATGAAATTGCAAACCCAAAAATGACTGGCACTAAACAATAGGGGATGAAGGTGACCAAAATTTTGCTTGTGGGCAAAATAGGTCAACAAATTGGTGACTCACAAGGGAAGCATGCCTGTTATGCTTAGAACCAGTTGCCTTAAAATCCATTGGGCACAGAGTCAGATGCAGCTATGAAAGAATTAATAACAGCCTAAAAGATTCAAGAATCAAACATGAAGCCTTTACACCAAAGCAAAGGGAAACACACAAGGCTAAAAACACTACCTGTGCAAATGCACATAGGGAAAGCAAGAAAAGAATCTGAAAGCAAACTACTATATACAGCTAACCAAGAATGCTCACCTCCCTCCTAGATCGAAAGGAAAACTTCTCAAGTCCCCTTCCTGGTGAGAAGACTTATGGTGCCAGGCAAATAGCTGAATCGAAAAGAGGGTTGATGACCTACTCTTCTTGCCTGTCACCTAAGTTGGCTGAAATTTGAGTGGATCAGATTCAACCATGCTTCTGACATATATATACTCTGCTTGTCCATGGAAGCCTATTGAATGCTGGTCCTTCAAATTGGTGCTCTTCACCAAAAAATCTATGGCTACTGGCTTATCACCGTTAGCCCTTTGATATGTACATTCCCTCTGTAATGCATCATGGTCTGACCCATTTCCTTTTGCTTCACTAAAAATCTTGTCAGACTCTTCCTCTATTCTTTCAAGGCCTTCCTCAAGGAAGATAGGCCTCTCCTTTTCCTCCTCAAAGATCAGGATCTCTAGATGTTCAAAGATATTCTCCTAATCCTCCTCCAACTTAGGCTCCTTAACGTAGTCATACTCATCATCAAAATAGCAAGGAAGTTCATCAAACAGAAGGGAAGAGAGCTCACCATGCATTTGTTCCTCCTCGTATTGCTGGAACATCTGCATATGTGCAAGACCTGCATCTTCTTTGTTGCTGATGGTGTCTTCACAAGGAGCATCAATGATGATTTCTTCTTCATCATCACTCGTGATAGCCTCTTGAAGGACTACAGATTGGATCTTTTGCTCCTCACTCGCCTCTTATAGAATAGGTTCCTCCTTGAGAAGGGATGAAGTGGAGAAAACATGTGGAAGAGGAGGCAATCCTTGAGCTAGAATTGAATGATTCTCCTCCTTCCACTTGGTTGGCACTTCATCAATATCAGGTGTGGCTTGATAGCTCTCTTGGAGGTGTGTGGATGGGATGGGTTCAGACAGGTCCACTACATGTTGGCTGAGGAGTCTCATTTGGGACTCCAACTCTACAATTCTCCTGGCCATATGTTCTTGAAGGAGCCTTTCTTGGAGATCACCAACATTATCCTCTTCAAGCTCTGAGCTGGTTCCTGGCATTCCTTCCTCCAACTTGGAATCTGCACATCATGCTGAAAGATTTTTGGAGGTTGAGGAATGCAAGGAAGAAACCGTTGATGCACTGGAAGAGTCTCTAGAAGAGGGACATGCTAGCTAGTGGTATTCCCCCCAATGGAAGATAAACAATATAAATAATTGGGAAGATTGATCTCCATGGGGGGTTGCTTTGATGCCCTCTGGTGTTGGAAAGCTAGGCGCACAAGATTGGGAGTAGATGCATTTGGTGATTTGGAGTGAGTAAGCGCTATTTGATAGAAAGGATTTGGTGCAAAAGAAGGGGCTTTATCAGATTAGGAAGGGGTGCACAAGGCTGACTACCTTGGATAAATGGATTTCTCCATTTTCTTTCCTCCTCCTTCATGGATTGTGAAGCCTGTGCTTGCCTAAACAAACACTCCTCCTTATACATTAGCTCCTACTGATATCTGTACTGCTCCTCCTCTCTGTTGATCTCCATCATCTACCTTTCAAACTCCAACACCATTTCCCTTATCGTTGCAGGGCAACTAGGAGAGCTAATTGAGGGGATGGCATAAAGAGGCTGAGTCTGATCATGGTAATATGAAGGAATATAAGGCCCATGATTTTGTGCAAAGGGATTATACATAAAGAAAGTAGATTTATGATGGCACTAGGATGCTTAACCAATAGATTCAACTCAGAGTCACCATTGGTGTTGATGCAAAAGCCTCCAAACGCTGGTCGGTTAAAGAACACACCAAAAATTCTTCAACTCTTTGGACAAAACCTGTCCCAGTTGGTCCCACCAGGCATGCCAAAACTGTTGATGCAGAAGATTGCACCTGGGACAAGGAGGTCGAACTCCCTGCCTTCTCCTCACAACATGGAAACTCCCCTCTCGCCTATGGGATTGGTGAAGCTAGAGGGGAGAGTCTCTAGATAAGGGCTAGCTCCCTTTGATGCATCGTGTTGTTTCCAGCAAAAGTTAATAGGTATATATATATATATATATAGATAAAAAGGGGGGTTTGAAAAGGGAGAAAGATGCAGGAAAACAAACCTACTATAGAGAGGTGATGCACCAAAAACAAGGTCAACCTTCACACATCCACTCTCAGAATCAGACAAATACACATATACTCTACACATTTGGCAAAAAAGACCAGGCTGCAAAGACTAGCAGGGAGGCTTTCATGAAAACACAAGAGATAGAAAATCACTGAGGTGCTGTGAAATGCACACTGTAAGTAACTCCTATTTTGGTCTTCTCAAATGTCAGCTCTTCTCCTTTTAGCTACAGAAATGGTGCCTTGTAGATGACATGTCTGTTGGTGTTAAACCTATGAGAGCATCAAGAAACAATGATTGGACACAGACAAACATTCAATGCATACTCTGAAACATCTATCTAAATGGATGTAAAAAACTGCATTTTATTTGATTTAGGAAAAATTTTGCCAGGGTTATGCCTTTGCAAAAGTGGAAGAACCCATTCTTCTAAAAAATGAGAAATTAAAATATATAGAAGAAAAGAGAAAGAAGTTTTCTTTCAGTTTCTTTTCTTGCTTTCCATAAGTGCATTTGCATAGGTAGTGTTTTTAGCCTTGTGTGTTTCCCTTTGCTTAGGGGTAAAGGCTTCATGTTTGATTCTCAAATCTTTTGGGCTGTTATTAATTCTTTCATAGCTGCATCTGACTCCGTGCCCAATGGATTTTAAGGCAACTGGTTTTAAGCATAGTAGGCATGCTTCCCTTGTGAGTCGCCAATTTGTTGACCTATTTTGCCCACAGGAAAAATTTTAGTCACCTTCATCCCTTGATGTTTAGTGCCAGTCATTTTTGGGTTTGCAATTTCATGTTTCAGTTCAAGGCCACTCAGTTCAAATCTTGATTCAACAATGGTTGAACCAAACCATTAAACCAATTTTTGGTTCAGCGGGCTTGGTTTAGGTCAACAGTTCAACGGGTCTGATTCAATGAATAGTTCATTGGCTTTCTTTGGTTTGTCGGCATGCTTGGTTGAACCTTTGAACCATTGAACCATTTGGTTCAATGGCCTGATTAAAAGGTATGCCCTAAGCCAAAGGGAAATCAAAAGTCAAAGTACCCTTTGGAGGGCGGACACTTTGGAATTTCAATGATTCGAGCACACTTCCAATCAAAGCAAAGGCCAGGTGGGAGAATTCCCGTGGACCTTTTTGTCTACAGAAACAAAGTGAAGCCACAGTCAAGGTGCCAAAGGGAAAATAGCAAAGGAAGATGCCTGTGGAGAAATAAAGAAGTGCCCGACTAGTGCCCAGATGCCACGTGGTGTTGGACCTGGCTAAGTCAGTGATGGACCCGATGACGTCCTGGAGGCCGTCAATATTAAAAGAATGAATTAGCCATTTTCTTTCAAAGCAAAGAAAGTGCTAGCTAAGAAGGAGCTCAAAATGTAGTGACCTACTAGAATGTTCACCCAAGGGGCCAAATGAACCAGATGAGACAAAATGACAAAGTGATAGACAAGGAGAAGTGACAAGGTGGTCCAAGTGGTAAAGTGTAGGTGATTTATTGCCTGATAGTCCCCAAATGATGCAAATAGTGAATAACATGGCCCGTGCATTTAAAAGGGGACAAAATTTTAGTCTATTGGTAGAAAAGAGGTGTGAACCATGCTTTCGCATTAAAGATCAAAATGCCAAAGTCAAATTTGGTGATTATACAACATGGTTCTAGTAGGCTTCTTCTAGGACGATGAAAACACAACAGTGTTTCCTCTTTCTAATGGGACGCGACATGCCAACTTGTCAATAAAAAAAGTGCCAATTTTCTTTCTCTTTTTGTTCTATATATTGTAACTTCTCATTTTTGAGAAGAATGGGTTCTTCCACTTTTGCAAAGGCACAGCCCTGGCAAAATTTCACTTGAATCAAATAAAATGCAATTTTTTACCTCCATTTGGATAGATGTTTTAGAGTATGCATTGAATGTTTGTCTGTGTCCAATCATTGTTTCTTGATGCTCTCATAGGTTTAACACCATCAGACCTATCATCTACAAGGCACCATTTCTGTATCTGAAAGGAGAAGAGCTGACATTTGAGAAGACCAGAACATGAGTTACTTACAGTGTGTATTTCACAGCACCTCAGTGATTTTCTATCTCCTATGTTTTCATGAAAGCCTCCCTACCAGTCTTTGCAGCCTGGTCTTTTCTACCAAATGTGTAGAGTATATGTGTATTTGTCTAATTCTGAGAGTGGATATGTGAAGGTCGACCTTGTTTTTGGTGCATCACCTCTTTAGAGTAGGTTTGTTTTCCTGCATCTTTCTCCCTTTTCACCCCCCCTTTTTATCTATATATATATATATACCTATTAACTTTTGCTGGAAACAACATGATGCATCAAAGGGAGCTAGCCCTTATCTAGAGACTCTCCCCTCTAGCTTCGTCGGTCCCACAGGTGAGAGGGGAGTTTCCATGTTGTGAGGAGAAGGCAAGGAGTTTGACCTCCTTGCCCTGGGTGCAATCTTCTACATCAACAGTTTTGGCATGCTCAGTGGGACAAATTGGGACAGGTTTTGTCCAAAGAGTTGAAGAATTTTTGGTATGTTCTTCAACCGACCAGCCTTTGGAGGCTTTTGCATCAACACCAATGGTGACTCTGAGTTGAATCTGCTGGTTAAGCAGCCTGGTGCCATCAAAAATCTACTTTCTTTATGTATAATCCCTTTACACAAAATCATGGGCCTTATATTCCTTCATATTACCATGATCAGACTTAGCCTTTTTATGGCATCCCCTCAAGCAGCTCTCTTAGTTGCCCTGTAATGATAAGGGAAATGACACTGGAGTTTGAAAGGTAGATGATGGAGATCAATAGAGAGGAGGAGCAGTACAGATATCAATAGGAGCTGATGTACAAGGAGTGTTTGTTTAGGCAAGCATAGGCTTCACAATCCATGAAGGTGGAGGAAACAAAATGGAGAAATCCATTTATCCAAGGCAGTCAGTGTTGCGCACCCCTTCCTAATCTAAAGAAAGCCCCTTATTTTATGCCAAATCCTTTCTATCAAATAGCGCTTGCTCACTCCAGATCACCAAATGCATCTGCTCCCAATCCCATGCGCTTGGCTTTCCAACACCAGAGGGTATCAGAGCAACCCCCCACAAAGATCAATCTTCCTAATTCTTTATATTGTGCATCTTCCATTGGGGGAATACCACTAGTCAACATGTCCCTCTTCTAGAGACTCTTTTAGTGCATCAACAGTCTCTTCCTTGCATTCCTCAACCTCCAAAAATCTTTCAACATGATGTGCAGATTCCAAGTTGGAGGAAGGAATGCCAGGAACCAACTTAGAGCTTTAAAGAGGATAATGCTGGTGATCTCCAAGAAAGGCTCCTTTAAGAACATATGACCAGGAGAATTGTAGAGTTGGAGTCCCAAATGAGACTCCTTAGCCAACGTGTGGTGGACCTATCTGAACCCAACCCATCCACACACCTCCAAGAGAGCTATCAGGCCACACCTTATACTGATGAAGTGCCTACCAAGTGGAAGGAGGATAATCATTCGATTCTAGCTCAAGGACTACCTCCTCTTCCACATGTTTTCTCCACTTCACCCCTTCTCGAGGAGGAACCTATTCTGTAGGAGGCGAGTGAGGAGCAAAAGATCCAATTTGTAGTCCTTCAAGAGGTTATCACGAGTGACGACAAAGAAGAAATCATCATTGATGCTCCTTGTGAAGACACCATCAGCAGTGGAGAAGATGTAGGTCTTGCACATATGTAGATGTTCCAACAATATGAGGAGGAACACATGCATGGTGAGCTCTCTTCCCTTCTGTTTGATGAACTTCCTCACTGTTTTGATGATGAGGATGACTATGCTGAGGAGCCTAAGTTGGAGAAGGATCAAGAGAATATCTTTAAACATCTAGAGATCTTGATCTTTGAGGAGGAAAAGGAGAGGCCTGTCTTCCTTGAGGAAGGCCTTGAAAGAGTAGAGGAAGAGTCTAACAAGATTTTTAGTGAAGCAGAAGGAAATGGGTTAGACCATGATGCATTACAGAGGGAATGTACATATCAAAGGGCTAATGGTGATAAGCCAGCAGCCATAGATTTCTTGGTGAAGAGCACCAATTTGAAGGACTAGCATTCAATAGGCTTCCATGGACAAGCAGAGTATATATATGTCAGAAGCATGTTTGAATCTGATCCACTCGAATTCTAGCCAACTCAGGTGATAGGCAAGAAGAGCAGGTCATCAACCCTCTTTTCTATTTAGCTATTTGCCTGGCACCATAAGTCTTCTCACTAGGAAGGGGACTTGAGAAGTTTTCCTTTTGATCCAGGAGGGAGGCAAGCATTCCTGGTTAGCTGTATATAGTAGTTTGCTTTTAGTTTCTTTTCTTGCTTTCCTTAAGTGCATTTGCACAGGTAGTGTTTTTAGCCTTGTGTGTTTCCCTTTGCTTGGGGGTAAAGGCTTCATGTTTGATTCTCAAATATTTCAGGCTATTATTAATTCTTTCATAGCTGCATCTAACTCTATGCCCAATGGATTTTAAGGCAATTAGTTTTAAGCATAGGAGGCATGCTTCCCTTGTGAGTTGCCAATTTGTTGACCTATTTTGCCCACATGAAAAATTTTGGTCACCTTCCTCCCTTGCTGTTTAGTGCCAGTCATTTTTGGGTTTGCAATTTCATGTTTCAGTTCAAGGCCACTTGGTTCAAATCTTGATTCAACAATGGTTGAACCAAACCGTTGAACCAATTTTTGGTTCAGCGGGCTTGGTTCAGGTCAACAGTTCAACGGGTCCAGTTCAATGAATAGTTCATCGACTTTCTTTGGTTTGTCAGTATGCTTTGTTGAAACTTTGAATTTTTGAACCATTTGGTTCAATGGCCTAGTTCAAAGGTATGCACCAAGCCAAAGGGTAGTGAAAAGTCAAAGTACCCTTTGGAGGGCAGACACTTTGGCATTTCAATGATTCGAGCATGCTTCCAATCAAAGCAAAGGCTGGGCGAGAGAATTCCCATGGACCTTTTTGTCCACAAAAACAAATCAAAGCCATAGTCAAGGTGTCGAAGGGAAAATAGTAAAGGAAGATGCCTGCAGAGAAATAAAGTAGTGCTCAACTAGTGCCTGGATGCCACGTGGTGTTCGACCTGGTTGAGTTAGCGATGGACCCGATGACGTCCCAGAGGCCGTCAATATTAAAAGAATGAATTAGCTGTCTGCTTTCAAAGCAAAGAAAGTGCTAGCCAAGAAGGAGCTCAAAATGTAGCGACCTACCAAAATGTTCGCCCAAGGGGCCAAATGAACCAGATGAGACAAAATGACAAAGTGACAGATAAGGAGAAGTGACAAGGCAGTCCAAGTGGCAAAGTGCAGGCGATTTATTACCTGATAGTCCCCAAATGGCATAAACAGTGAATAACATGACCCATGCATTTAAAAGGGGACAAAATTTTAGTCTGTTGGCAGAAAAGAGGTGTGATCCATGCTTCTACATTAAAGCTCAAAATGCCAAAGTCAAATTTGGTGATTATACAACTTGGTTCCAGTAGGCTTCTTCTAGGATGATGACAACACAATAGTGTTTCCTCTTTCCAATGGGATGCGACAGGCCAACTTGTCAAAAAAAAAAGTTCCAAGTTTCTTTCTCTTTTCTTCTATATATTATAACTTCTCATTTTTGAGAAGAATGGGTTCTTCCACTTTTGCAAAGGTGCAGCCCTGGCAAAATTTCACCTGAATCAAATAAAATGTACTTTTTTACCTCTATTTGGATAGATGTTTTAGAGTATGCATTGAATGTTTGTCTGTGTCCAGTCATTATTTCTTGATGCTCTCATAGGTTTAACACCAACATACCTTTCATCTATAAGGCACTATTTCTGTAGCTGAAAGGAGAAGAGTTGAAATTTGAGAAGACCAGAACAAGAGTTACTTACAGTGTGCATTTCATAGCACCTCAATGATTTTCTGTCTCCTGTGTTTTCATGAAAGCCTCCCTGCCAGTCTTTGCAGCCTGGTCTTTTCTACCAAATGTGTAGAGTATATGTGTATTTGTCTGATTCTGAGAGTGGATGTGTGAAGGTTGACCTTGTTTTTGGTGCATCACCTCTTTAGAGTAGGTTTGTTTTCCTTCATCTTTCTCCCTTTTCACCCCCCTTTTTATCTATATATATACCTGTTAACTTTTGTTGGAAACAACACGATGCATCAAAGGGAGCTAGCCCTTATCTAGAGACTTCCCCTCCAGCTTCGCCAGTCCCACAGGCGAGAGGGGGGTTTCCATGTTGCGAGGAGAAGGCAGGGAATTTGACCTCCTTGCCCTGGGTGCAATCTTTTTCGTCAATAGTAATCACATAACATACCATGACAAATCAAAGTATCCAAAGAATAACAACATGTATTCATAAAATATAAGTATTAATACAATCCATATAGTATATGTAAAACTCAATACAAGTGCCCATTCCCAACATACAATATATTATATGAAGGACAAGACTCAATTGTTTTCATTCAACCTAACCATCACAAGTGACATAATAAAGTGTTTTGATACATCACCAATTAAATGTTAAAAAAATACTAACAAAACAATGTTAGCGATAAAAATAAATAATTTCATTATTGATGGTATACATTATCCCATATTTAAAGAATTCATATTCTTTTTTGACATAAATCATAAAAATAATAAATAAGAGGGAAGATAGAAGATATTCTGATGGAGATATTATTGATGTAAAATTTTTGTAACATCATTGGAGGTAAGTAAAATAATGTTTCACTTGGAGCAATCTCAACCAATTTTTATGTTTTCTTATAAAACAAGGGTTGCATAGCAGTTAGTACCTACCTTTGTCTATGAAAATTGTTTGTGCATGAGTTTTCATGTAAAGTTGTAATGTAAGATTACTTTAATAATTTGAATAGTATGTTGCATTTCATGTTTGTTTCATTGAATTAAAAATATCAACATGGGTGTGCAGATAAATGAAAGCCATTTTTAAATAGTAACCATTAATAAATATGAAAGACAACATTATTTTTTGACAACTATAAATCAATTTAAACTTGAAACTATGAATTTCATATTTTGTAACTGCTTGTTGAAATTTTAATTTAATTAATGATAGTTATTTTATGATTTAAAGGAATTTATGGCTAAATTTGATGGTTAACCCTACCTATAAATATTTTTATGATGATAGGTATCTATTTAATATTCCCCTTCAAATTCTATACATATATATGATATTTAATTTTTTTTAAATTAAGTGATATTGTGAAATAAATAACACTATTGAAATAATAAATGTAGTGAAAATATAGGTTTATTTATATAAAATTGATTTAAAACAGATATATTTGTGAATATGCTCCACATCCTTCTTTGAGTCAATAGCTATTGGACCATATTGTATATAAGCATTAGTCCTTACTGACATATAACATTTCATCTAAACTGAATCATAGCTAGGTAAGATTTACCAATTGAAACACTATTTTGAAAATATGTGTGCCATTATTCCTAGAAACTTGGGTATGCTTTGTAGATTAGTCTAGCACTTCCATATTTTATTCCAAATTTATTAAGGATTGTAATACCTATAAATAAATTTTAATGATTCCTTTCATGTCTATAAATTATGAAATAACCATGATAAGGAGAGCCTGTAAGTCTGTTGCTTCATTTGCTAATTTTAAACTAGAATTGCATTTATATTTTATCTTATGCTCCAATAAAGTTTCCTTTCCACTCAAAATGAGAACGTTGGCTCTTTTTGACTGGACAGACTAATCCATCCATAGCAACATAAATAACATAAGAATGGGGTGCAATATTTGCATCACCAACATGCCCAACCATATACCCAAAAACTTAAATTTGTATAATAAATATAAAGTCAAAATCAATGTTGATGTTTACACTTATGGCAGGGTAGGTGAGGCATTGCCTTAGAGAATTACACATCTGGTCATTTAGGGTCAATTTTACAACTCACAAATGACATCAAAAATAAAATACATGTATTCTTCATAGGTTCTGACTAATATTAAGTTTAAAATCCTATGTACAAAATGATGTTATGATTTGTATAAGGTTAGTACCAATAATTTATTACCTTGATATAAGAGATCATTCCAATCTCTTGCATACATTTATCAATTATCAAGCATACAAGTGCAATCCCATGTGCATGGTATTGATATTTAAAAAAATTAATTACATATATTGAATATTAAGAAGTGATTTCACCTCTCTAAAATAAAATATATTGTATGATTCATTTGTATATATTTTTGTTTAAGAATTATATATGAGTTAGGATAATTTATGTATAGATTACTATTGTTGTACATTTGAAGCTTCATCATATATCTCATGCATATCTTTAATCCTTACATATATTATGTCTTTGTTAGTATTTATGTGTGCTTTGACTTAATAAATTTCATGATAATTTCATGCTTTACCAATTCACCATAATTATCATATTATGTCAACAACTGTAAATGGAATGTAAAGAAAATTCATACTATCAACAATGACAGTGCATTTCCCAATGTGCCTATAACTTATTTTTCTTTAACTATAAAAATTTATTCAAGTTAGCTAGGAGAAAGACATGTGTGATGTTTCATTTAATGTTTTTATGTGTTTTAAATGTTTACAACTATTCATGTTGTCAACAAAATAATATTCTTAAATAATATATGTAGAATATTCTATTATTTATTTACCAAAGCTTATATCAAATTTTGGAATGGATAAAATAATATGCATTTTTAAAAAAATCATTAGTTAAAAAAACATTGAATAATTGAAAAATAAATCCTTTAGTCCTACCTTGGCAGGGAGGGACTAATAAGAGTGGGGGTTTGGAGGCAATGACAAAATTTATTGAAGAAAATTTTCTTTTGAAAGCACCATAAAAATGTTGTGTGTTAAAAAAAATCTTATGCTCTTAGAATAAAAAAGGTATTTTTTCAACATATATTTTCCCCATAAAAAACAATATAATTAAAAAAAGGGTTTGTAATAATGATAGTTTCTAGTTTGCCAATGAGATGTAGAAGGTTTGGTAAAGTGGGTTGGTTGTGCCCAGCCCCACCCAAGTTTAAATCTCACAAGGCATTTATAGGCTAGATGTGGCCATTTGAGTTTACTCAGTGGTTTCAAGTGATCAAGTGGTATCAAATTTTATTGGTTTAATAGTTCATGGGGACTAGGCCCCTAGTTTGTGCTCTAGAAATAGTTTGTATCACCAGTCAAAAGCAAATATCAATAAAAAATGATAGTTTTTAGTCTAAATTAGGCTAATTGTATGGCTCCCAAATGGCATCAATAGCATCGTAATATGATTACTACTATTGGTATGCATATTACAACTATATTATGAGCATTCATTAACTCAAGGGTGTCATAAGGTACATGACATAATAAGTATAAAAACATCACAAATATGGGAGAAAGTGAAGCTATACATAAGAAAGGTGGGGGTTTCATATGCTCTACACATGGACATAATATGCCTCGAATAGAATGCACCAAATTTTGATGTCAATAGGACTTTCAATTATATAACACACATAAATGTTGAGGGTTGAGTAGGATAAACTGACACTTACACCAAAATGAATTTTCTATGTTGTATATTTTTATATACTATATTTTGATTTTTTTTTTGTGGCATAGCAAGAGAAGGAATGGAATGAAGTAGACATAACTAATTATTTTGATGGGTTTGATGCATAAAAAAATTCAAAATTTATTATAAATCATGTGGAAAAGGGAGGACCAAGGCTATCCTGGGAAACAATAAATCCTACTACGGTGCCCAGTATGGGTGGGCCTAGGGAACCCTCAAGCACACTCAATTCCCTTTTTTTCTACATGTGTGGAGGACTTCAGATTTGAGATATGTGTGGAGGTAGGTTGTATAATAAAAATATCACATGATAGATGTACATCATAGGGAAAATAAGAATGCACAACAAGGGAAGGGCATGAAAAATGGGAAGCATACCGCGCCCCCCCCTGAAAAAAAGAAAAAAAAACTACAAGTGTTGAGTTGGTGTGGGACTTGATTTGGTCAAAATGGGACTTCACCATTCTTTAATGAACTTTATTCGGACCTCTTTTTTCTCTCCTTTTCTCTTTCTCTTTTTTTTGGGATCTATACTTAGGAGCTTGATATCAATCTCCTGAACATCAATGCTCTCCATTATCTTTTAGGAAAATTTTAATTTAGAACCATTCATCATATATTTAAGCTTACCATTCAGTTTTTCTACCTTGACTACCCCATTCTCTTGGATTTATATAATTTTAAGTGGTTCAAGGCATAATAATTTGAACTTATCGACTTAATTATGTGTTTCCTATTATACCATAGAATTAGAGTTCTATGTTTGAAAATAATCAATAAGATATGTTTATCATGCCAATATTTTCTTATTTTGTGCATGACTTGTATTTCCTAATGTACTATCCCTCTATGTTCATCTAATTTGAGCATGTCCATCTGATCTGAATGTACTTAAAAAATAGGTTATACTTCAATACGTTGTATGAAAATTTTCTGTAGCTATACTCCATGTATTAGCTCAGTGATGTTAGTAATTTGGATTGTATTTTTGCTAGTTATTTAAATTGATGGGACCAATTATTATAAAACTTTGCACCTTTGACATTAAAATTCTATTTAATGAGCTTTAGTGGGTACGCTGATAATGACATGAATGACATTGTTAGTTTAGAAGGACTTAGCCTAATTGACATCGACTTCTACCCATCTTGTCATCTACCTTGGTCATCTTTAATTTCCATATTCTCTATGATATTACAATTGAGTTGGAAAACTTCATAATATTTCATCTTCTAATGGAATAAACCATTGAGGGGGTTTGTCTCATCTTTAGAGAATAGGTGTAACTTGAAGACCCTTGGTTCCTATCAAGTGAACATTTTTATTTATAATAAAAACTTGATGAGTCTAATGGTGTTGTTTCTTCACTAACTATTTGATTCTTCAAGTCTATTACATGCATCCTTCCTTTGTTTTCAATAGAGATCAAATTAATTTTCTAGTTATGATTTTATCCCCAACACAATTTTACATAATAATCTTTATTTTAAAATGAGATGACCACAAAATTCAACAAAAAGGGTTGGGTTCTAATAAGTATCTTTTATCCCATCAATACACCCAATACTTTGATGCCATGTTTATTTGATCCTACTAATTTAATTTTTGGATTCCACATAATTGGTTTGTAAATATTATTCCAAGTACATTCTAAAATAATATGCATGCAAGAACCATTACCAATGATAGTGTTTGTCAAAGTTTTACCAAGAATTTCCATATACACAATTGCAGATTGTTATGCTAAGTTCATTACTAGAAGCTTAAGATTGATTACTTGCTCACCTTTAAGGGGGATTGATTATGGGTTAATTATTATATTTTATGTTCTTTCCATAACTTGATGTTAGGTGTAGCATTATATGCTCCATGTTTTATCCAATGTTGTGTATGGTAGTATTTATTTAATTTTTTAGTTTTGGAAAGATTTGAAATAAGTTATCAATATTCATAGGTATAATGGTTTTTAAGACATGTTGAGTAATAACTTCATCACATTCTATTATTATCATCAATATACTTGTATGTTCACCTAAGTAATAATTTTCTTTGACTTTGGCCCTCTTGAATTACACCCTTGATTTTCTGTATATATGTTAGGGTAATTAGATTATTTCACTTGTGCTCTAGTAATTTACATAACTTATTTTACTTCAAATACATCAATCATATTGATGTTGACTTTATTTTTTAAATTTACATAATTATGGTTCCTACCATATACATATATATCTAATGTTAATTTGGGTAGGAAAATATCTTGAAAAATGGTCCCATTCATTGCACTCCCAACACTATATAATTGGATGTACTTCAAAGTCATACTCTAACTATTTCCACCACTATTAGTTTATCATTAGGAGTTCATTGATGATTCAATGGATGGTGTCAATGGCTCTGCTTGTTTGAATTGCACTTGGCACTCTTGTTCCATAAATTATATGGGTATTCCTTAAATGAATGCCTTGTAACTTTAAAAAACTTGTTAAAAATATTTTTATAATATTTATTTTATTCTTGTTTTAGTTCATATGAATCATGTCATTTCTCAAGGCTTAAATTGATGTAGTTTCATTGTCATCACTAGAGTTAGGGTCAACTTCTTCATGTCATTTCAATTATGAGAACACATTTTTCTCATTTTAAATGTCCATGTCTTGGTTATATAAATATTCATAAGATGAGAGTGAGACCACCTTCATTGCTCTCTATAATGAGTGTATAAACCCTTCAATGAACCAAAACTTATTCAATCCATCAAAATTATCCTTTTAAAGTTTTCATAATATTTATTTGAGTATTCTATTATAGGCATGAACATTATCATGTTTAGCTTCCTAGGTATTATATATTTCCATAATAATCTCATTGCTATCACTTAGGAGTTTTAATTCTTTCTCTAAGGATTGCATGAGAATTTTTAATTTCCTTTTCTTTGAGCTTGGTGCACCTATGTACCAATCAAAATTCATTCCATGAAGGGTGGATAAGAAACATCTTAACCTCATATGTTCATTTGTATACCCATGGAAGCCTAGATGGTGATGTACATTTTGTGGTGTTGTAAAAGATCCTCTAATTCATCACCAATGAACTTTGCAAGTTTATGATTTTTTAGATATGAAATTGATGGGGTAACTATAGCTATGTGATGGTCCTTTAAACATGAGTCCACCCATTCACAAGGTTATCTTCAAATGTTCCTTTAATCTTTTAATATTATCATATACATCCTTATGTTTTACCCTTATTTTAAAATAGATTTGTACAATATATTTCATGCCATCATGTCCCTTTTTATGTGATTCCATCCAACTTGTCATTCATGTTTTTATAGAATTTAATGTAATTCCCTTTCAACACTTTCTAACTAGAACTATTTGGTAAGGTTCACACTTCTTTCCTCCAGGAGGGGTTATGGCTATATATACTCAATCCTTATTGTAAGTGGCATTGGGTCCACCAATTCCAACTGAATAATTTATTGGTTTTAGATCCAACTCTAGATATGAGTTATCATGATTCACCCTTGGATTTTTCCTTGAATTTTTTTTTCATTCTTCACTTTATGGATTTAAGAAATGGCTACATACCTCAACCTTTGTCGTATTCATGTTTCTCCACTAATTGAGTTGACCCATCAAATTATTGGTCCCCTCCTTGACCATATGTCTCTATCTCACCTTTTTTTTGAGTAAATAACATGAATTATTATTCACATGAATAAATATTATATGAGAATTATTTATATCATTGTAATATGACGTGTCATTTTGTTCAAGGTTATGTGTGGCATGTAAATCTGAGAAGATAATCAAGTGTCATGCCATGCTTCTATTTGAATAAAATTTATCTTGAACTGATGTTATTAACAATAAAAATGCCATAATGTAGAATGATTAATTTCCACTGAGGTAATAGACCATCAATAAAAATGTTAAGAGTAATTAATTTAGGTTAATTACTTGTGTTAAGATTACTTAGGAGTATGTTAACATTATGTTAACATAACCACTCTCTCTCTCTCTCTCTCTCTCTCTCTCTCTCTCTCTCTCTCTCTCTCTCTCTCTCTCTCTCTCTCTCTCTCTCTCTCTCTCTCTCTCTCTCACACACACACATTTATAGGCACTCTAGTAGTGCATCTTGTAGATTGGGAGATAGAGAGGACATAGAGGAGAAGTGGTCATTCATTGTAATCTATCTTTCTATAAATAGATAGTTTCATTATGTGAGCAATGTGTTAATGCCATGGTTATGTCAAGGAATTCTTGGAGAGATCTTGGGTGAAGTTTTCATAACTCTGACATGGTACTAGAGCCTTGAAGAAGTTCCAAACATCCTTAGCTTGCAATTCATAGAGAAGATCTAGGTGCCTCTTTTAGAGTTTTTGAAGTTTTTAAAAAAAATTGAAGTTTTTCACTATTTTGAGGCATTGACATATCAAAACTGAGGGAGGATAGGCATTAGATTTATTTCTTTGTTTGCTTTAGATCTAATATTAGCAACATCATTTTGTTCTAAGATCTGAAAGCTTGCTTATATTAAAAAAGATAGAAGCTAAAGAGTTTTTTTTTTTAAAGTCATTTCTAGATATGTTAGGCACTGGAGATTCTATTTTTTGTTTTTTTTCCTACATCTATCTGCATTAACAGATTTGACTTGTCTAGTATTTAAATCATTAAACAAGTTTGGCATTGGAAAGGAAGAAATTAACATTGAAAGTTTTTTTTCCATGCATCTTCTTTGTATATGTGTTGGAATCCTTTTTGGATTGTTGGAACCCTATTTTTTTTCCTTTCTATTCATTATCTTAGATTTGGTAAAGGAGAGTTGTTGGAATTTTCTCTTTGTTGACAGAGATCTATTATTTTCACACTTTGGCATCCAACCTTTTATCTATTTTTTTCCAACATGTGGCATTTCATCTTTCTACTAGACAAAACAAAAAATATTTAGACTTTGGCATCACACCTTGTAGCTAAGCATTGAAATATTCACACTTTGGCATTGTCTTTCTAGTAGCTTGTTTTTGCTTGGCATCATCCTTTTTTAGCATAGGCATTTTGATAAAAGACCAGTATTTTGTCATTTAGTTTTTTTAAATTGCATTGAATTCTTTTTCCAACTACGTTGTAATTTTGCAGATTTGCACGTTGGAATTCCTTGACACTGTTGCATTGATTTTTCTATTTTTTGGAGAAAGAGGCATTGAATTTTGGCCTGATTAAATCTCTGTGTTGAAAAGATTAGATTTTTTGGAGTGTGAGAAAGCTAGGCACTATAGATTTTCTTTTAGAGAGAAACCCGTTGAGAGGAGGCTTTGTCTATGGCATCTTATTTTCTGCTTAGAGATACTTTCAGCTTTGCATTTTTTTCTCTCCATCTACTATATGGGAGAGAAGGCAAAGATTGTGTTGACATTTGCACTAAAGTGCCCTATAAAATGTCAAATCAGCTGGCTAGAGAATCCTTTTTTCCATCTAATCTTGCCTTGGAAGATAACAAGTGAATAATTTATCATTGGATCCTTTGGAAGGTGCTGGATATCATTAATTTTCACCTTGGAGTCTTTTTTTTCTAGTAATTTTTGACTTGGATCTACTTGTAGAGCCCAAAAACAATTATCTCCACCTTCCTCTCTTTTCACAATTATAAAAACTCTTTTTTTTGGTGTAATAACCTCTATTTTTGCTTAAAGAGGGAGTAAAACTTGATTGCATGCTTCTTGAGGTAACCTAGAAAACTTTTTTTTCACTTCCATTGAATTTTCTAAGTCTATAGTGAAATTTTGGTTCTAACAAGTGGTTGCATGCCCATGTTATTTTCTGATTTGGCCTCCAAAATTAAATTATAGTAGTGTTTTTTAATTATTTTTGACACATTTTAGGAGATATCGAAACACCCATAACTTTTAAATGATAACTCAGATTTGAGTTTCATTTTTTTCAAAAGTGCATGTTTTTCAATTCTCCATCAAGTGGTGTCACCAGATTGTAAGAATGCACTACTTTTATAAAGTGCCACATTCTTTGGGGGGGGGGGGGGGGTTCTTCACATTGGATGTGCTACTATTGCTTACAATTTGTGGTGATGCATTTTGCTATGTTTTAAACATTTGTAGAGGGATTATTCATTATTTTTCATGTACCTTATCTTGTTTTTTAAAGATTAGAGGGTGAGGTCTAGTTTGGCAGGAGGGCAAACCCCCTCATAGGCAACACAAACTTCCTTTTTACTTCTCCTTTGCATTGTCATCATTTGTTGCACTTATGGACAAATTTTCAACTGAGTCTAGCATCTTATTCTTGAGTGTAAATTATCACTACTATGGATTTTTATTTTTTATGGGCCATACACTGTACTTTACACACACACTATTTAGGATGCATTTTTGGCTAAGCCCAATGTCCATGCATGTGCTTTATATGTTGTTATTTTTGGCATCTAATTCTTCTATGTGTTTGCCTACATTATGACTCTTTTTTTTCATTTTACACACTATTCCATCATCCCATAACATGCATTAGTACTTTGACACACTGGAAGTTGTGTCTTGTCTCTTCAAGGCCCCTTCTTGGCACCTCACCTTTTTTTATGTAGACACATTTTCTACTCACTTATTTTTGGAGCATATTATTCATTTTGACACCATTTTTTTATAGTTGAAAGTCTCCCACAACTTGATTGTAGCTATTCTAGTGAATCCTGGTGTCAATTTTTCTTCTTTAATAGTTTGACAATCTCATTCAACATAACTTGGAGCTATTTTGGTGTATATAGTGTTAACTTGTTTAGTGTTCAAGTAGTGGATTTAGACCACTCATGCAGACCTTTATTTTTCCAATACATCGATTCAGCAGCATGGGGGGTGTGATGTGCATTCTACTTCTTGGTGTTGATCATTCTTTGCACATACAATACTTTTTTATACTTTTATCACCACTGACAGTCTTCTTGATTAAAGCTATTCTAGTGAAGCCTAGTGTCAGTTGTTTTTGTGATCAAGTAGTGGATTTAGACCACTCATTCATATTAAGTTCTTGTGCGACTTATGAGTACTTGGAGTGTGGAATTATTCAACATCATCTATGGAGGGATTTCTTTCTCTCTTCTTATTTTCTCTCTTTTAGGGGGAGTTTTTCCTATAGGTTTTCTCTCTCTTCACCTTTTGAGAGTTATGTATTTTGCACCTATTTTGTGCTTGTATGATTTCATGTTTTTAGCACAATAATGAGTTTATCTTTCTCTATTATACATGGGTATCTTATTCAGACACTTTGTTTGTCAGAACCCATATGAGGATTACATAATGTCTCATCATTTATTGGCCTTCTTCGGTGTACTCTTTTGTACTTTTATCACCATTGATAGTCTTATTTATTAAAGATATTCTGGTGAAGCTCAGTGTCAATTCTTTTATGATTGAGTAATGAGCTCAGACTACTCATACAGATATTACAAGTATTTTTACCTAGTGTTCAACATTGAGGGGGGATGTTTGGTAATGCTTCATCAAGTTTCATCTTCTACCCAATTTGTTAGAGATTAGTGTTTATTCCAATTGATCCTTGTATTTATCACCAATTCCTATTTTAATTTATGGTTACAATGATTGAAATCCATGTATTCTAGCAAGATGGATTGGCATCCATTAAATACTTGGCTTCTTTATTGTATTATCTTGACATTGTACATAGGTACCTAATATGGCATAGTTGTTGGGACCTATCTTTTGAAGAGTCTTACACTCTTTTATTTTTCACTGTTCCCTAAGTTGTGCTTAAGGGAGGGTGTCAGAATAATTAATTTAGGTTAATTACTTGTGTTAAAATTGCTTAAGAGTATGTCAACATTATGTTGACATACCCACTCACCGATACTCTCTCTTATTTATAGGCACTCTAGTAGTGCATCTTGCAGATTGGGAGATAAAGAGGACATAGAGGATAAATGGTCATTCATTGTAATCTATATTTCTGTAAATAGATAGTTTCATTATGTGAGCAATGTATTTATGCCATGGTTGTGGCAATGGATTCTTGGAGAGATATTGGGTGAAATTTTTCATAACTTTGACAAAAAAATACACAAAATAGTAATTGCATAACATACCATAGCAAAGCAAAGTATCTAAAAAATAACATCTTGTATACATACAAGTTAAGTCTTAGTATGATCTTTAAAATACAAGGACTTTATACAAGCACCCCTACCCCAACATACAATATTATATTTGAAGTAAAATACCCAATGGTTGTTGGTTAACCCAAAAGTCATAACCAACACAAATAAGGGTCTTTCTAAATCATTCACTAAATTCTAAAAAAAGAGTAAAAAAAAATTAGCTATAACAATACATTTTCTCATAATTGATGGTCTACAAACATTGAATCAAGAGATATAACTAACATAAAGGCTACAATGTAAATTTGTGGTCCCTATAAGCATAAGAAAGAGTTATAAATAAAAATCATGTAAAATATAACAATGAACAAAAAAGCATGTGCTAGTTTATACATGGAAGATAGGAAAAAGAAATATAATAACACAAACCAAAGTAATAAATAAATAATACATGGTTAGGGATACTTACCATGGGTTGACTGATTGACACATTAATCTTCCCTTTATCTTGTAGAAATTTGTGAGAGATATTTATAGGTGAAGTCATGGTGTATATAAGAAGACATAAATAGACTAAAGTTTGGGACTCCAAATTATTATTAGACCTTAATATTATTGTAGACATTCAATTCCTAACACTATTTGTGTTGAAATTGTCAATCTTACTTGAATTACACTCAAATGCACAATTTAGGTCAAAATCATTAAATGTGCTAAATGGTTCAAGTTTGTTGTATAAAAGTGCTGATTTAGGCTAATTTATCCCTAAATAGGGAAATGCATTTTATGTGATTATTAATTTTGATCAAATCATTTCAAGTCAAAATGATGAAAACACATTTTGGTGCTCTAAATCACTCATTTCTTCTAATTCATAAACATATGTCATATTCTTTTGTTATTTTATGTTGGTAACATCCTAAATGGGATCACAGTCTATAAACAACTAACATTGCCTTCTAATTATTATCAAGTTAAATTATGACCTAGTAATATGACATTTTGACTAGTTTGATTAATTGTGCACCAATTTCCAAAGAATTGCACTAAAATTGATTAATCTTACTTAGGTAAATTTAACCAATTTATGATCTTAAGTAATAATTCCATGGAACAAATTGAATATTTATTTATTGGAAATTGATTCTGAATATCTGCATCACCTAATGACATGATCAATGGAGTGACATCCTTAAGCCATAAATGCAACAAATATTAGATTATGGCTTATCATGCCTCTTTAATACCTTTTCCTCCTAAATATTTATGAGGATATTATTTACACAATTAGATTAATTCATGGCCACACATCTTCATCTTGAGATGGATGGTCATGGTTGATCTTGAACAATTTGAAATATCTATAAATAAGAGGGCATAAAACATCATTTTTAGACTTAATTTGTGTAAACTTATAATACAAGATTATTTTCACAAGTCATTTGTGTAGGTTGATTAATGATTTATTTAAAATAGGATAGATTTAATTGATAGGCATATTAATTATTTCATATCATGAGCCTAGGTTATACATAGTGATATTGAGATGATGGAGGATCTTGGCATTCATTATTAATAGAGACAAGAACACCAGATCAAAGGGATAATATGCTTGGAGTCATTTTTGGATGGTAGAATCACTTAGGAAGGTAATATACATATATGATTTTTTTTAGTTGCTTCTTATTATAATTTTCAAACCCCTTCGAATAGGTTGGCCTAGTTTGTTAGTTCTTTATGAATTTTTATTGGATTTTATGAATAATACTTGATATAAACAAATCTTTAATCCATCTCTACATCTTGGAACACTTGGTGGGACCATTAAATCTATTCAAGCAAGGAAGACACTTCAAAAAATTTACATTTCCTTATAAGTCATTAAAAAGTCATTTAACATCATTTTTTAGCTCATTTCCCCATGTTTCTAACATTTTTTGTACACACACAGGTTGCATAGTGATCGACATTAGTTCTGGGTGATCGACATTGATCAAGTCCAACTGGCATTAGTTGGGTAGTAGGAGAAAATATGGTTAAAATTTCAAATTTTTGAGATTTATTCAAATTTGTTTCTATTGAATTGAATTTTATAAGTCTCTAGTCTGAACATTATCTTGGTCTATAAGGTTTTATTTTAGAGATTTTATTATAAGAAGTCTAATAAGTGCTTTTTGTCTAAATATTTTCATACCTTTAGGTTCACAAGTGATCATTATTAGTCATTTTTGACTAGCCATAGTTGAGTTACAACCAACATCGAGCTTATAACAACTATCATCAGTCCATAGTGATTGGCATTAGTCACTGTATTTTTGAAAAAACACAGACTCGAGGGCATGTTTTCTAAAGTTTCTTATCTCATTTGTAAATATACTTCAAAGATAAATAATATTATCTAATTTTTCTTATAGGACCTACAAGGAAAAGTGTTTATTTGATCATAATTAAGTCATTTACATTCCCTTTGGTGTATAAACAGAACTAGGAACCTTCCCTTTGGTGTTTAAAAGGAAAATTGCATGGTTTATTTAATTATTTAAGTGAATGTTTTTCAAAGTTTTTACAAATTAAGGCCAAAGGTCCAAAAACATCACCAAACATTTCAATTTAGTGCTTAAAACCAAACTCACTTCAAAGTTGTAATCATTTTCAAAAGTGTGTTCTATTTTATATAAGTCATCTATCACTAGATTTTTAGATTGTTTGAGAAAAAGTGTCAGGATCTTGCTCCACCAATAGAGCACATATGATTACTTCTTGTATTAGCAACTAAACACGAAATTTAACCAAAAGTAATAAGTAACTAGAAATATGAAACAACACAGGAATATGAGAGACAATACACAATTGTATTAATAATCACTCAAAAGAAAATACAATAAGGAAGATGCCACTTCTTCCTCCACCTCAAAGGCTCACCACACCTCAAGACCTTCTTCCCTCTCTCTCTCAGTCCCAACGATCAACTCCAATATAGAATTGATGTTCACCTCCACCGGTCAGAAACAATGCTGCCAGTACACCAAGCACACAACTGTACTCCAAGTAGATTTCCCGCTCTCTACTGCTACCTGCAAATCACTAGACCTTACTCACCATTGTAGATCTCCAAAAGAAGCCATGCACACCTGCTGACCAAGATCATACAAATATGAAGAACCCTTCTGATTCTCCAAATCAGCACCCACCCTTGGTACTGTGGCACTAAGAGGAACACACCATTGCTCTCTTCTCTCAGAAGGAGCTTATTTAGCTCTCTTACTCTCTAGCACACGTTTACAATACAACCCATGAGTCCATATATAGATCTCATGCTTACAATAATTAGACTATCTTAATTACAATAATTAGACACGAAACTCAAGACTATGACTAGCCTTTAACATGCAGACTAACAATCCAAAAATAGACTTTTTAGAATCAACATGCAAACTGCATGTTCACGTACAGGCTGCTGACGTCAGCACCTTCCTGACTGATGTTGGCCGACTGGTAACCAATGTCGGTTGCTTCTTCACTATTGTCTGACTGACATCGATTGATCAGACCGATGTCAGTTGCCCTGTAACTCATTCTGCAACTCTCCATAACCTCCGTAACCTCCGTAACTCCTCCTATTTGCATCTTGGTGAAGCTTTTAGCTCCACAACCTAACAATCTCCCACTTGGAGATAAATAGTTGTACCTATACCTATACCTGTACACCATCAAAGTTATTCCCTAGCTTGTATCCCTCTTCAAGATCAATCCTAAAGACCAACCACCACACAACTTGTGATGCTACACCTATCATCCAAGTAACCTGCCACATCTGAACCTACAACTCCATGTAGTGAAGACATTGACCCTGCATAACATGTTAACCTGTTGCTAGTCCCTCTCAGATACCTGAGAATCCACTAAACTGCCCTCCAATACTCCTTCCCCGAATTGGCTCCATACTTTTTGACAACTCCCACTGCTTGGGAAAACTCAGGTCTACACTAGACCTCATGTGATTTCAAACCCTGTTCTAAGCTAAGCTTAAACTGTCCAGCCCTTGGTGTGCTTTTTGATTCTACATCCTGCATCATGAACCCCACCAACACCATCTTCACACCAGCTCCCACTAGAAGCAAGATCTCCATGTCTCTTATGCCAAAGAATTTTGTTGCTCCCAAATTCTTCATGACATACCTCTGAACTAACCTTACCCTTAGCTCAACAAATCCCTGTATGTACAAACCTGCTAGCAAATCACCCACATATAGTAACTGGATAATGTCACGACTCATTATCCACTTGGTAAGACAAACACAATAGTTACACTGATATTGACTAAAGCCCTATTTTTTCGTCCACCTATCAAAACCTGTACCACTATCCTGTAGCTTCCTCAAGACCATTTACCTTGGCCTTCCGTCTCACGTATCCATCCACTCTCTTCTTTAACTTGGGAATCCGTCCCTCATCCAGTGCTTTCTTCCAGCTGACAACTCCACCAATAAAACACTTGTTTGGTTCTTCTCCAAGGACTCACACTCCTCATCCATGCCAAGCTCCCACTATATCTAGATTTTACCTGCATTGCCTCTTCACATCTTCCTAGTTCTTGACCATCAATAAGCAATATAAAGAAGGTGAACAATGAATATGAGGTTCACTTACCCTTTCTGACCTCCATATGGGCATTTGAGACTTGTTGAGAGCTTGTTGTCTACCCACCATCCGTTCTAGTGACCGATCTTAGTCATCTCCTAGTCTATAATCAACCGATGTCAGTTCCCTACACTGACCTTGACTATCGACGTCATCTCCCTAGATGATGCTGGTATCCCTTCTACTGGCATCAATTTCTGTTTGATCGACATCGGTCTTCTTGTTGCCAATGTCGATTATTATATGACCGACGTCGGTACCTATGTTCACCTGTGAGTGATAACATTTTACCCATGCGCTCTCCATGGATCAAAACCCTATTCAAATCAACACAACCCTGCTCAAAATAATTCAGTCTCCTCAACTGGTCTCTGTCTGCCATCTCCTCCATGAACACCAAGGCTTTCCAGTTCTTTAGCTTGTCAAAGACATCTAACCTCTACTTAAAAACTTGCATTCCCCTCCTACATATGTGACCAAGCCTACAAAGCCACATCTCTGTAACAGAAGGTGAATCAGTAATATAAGTAGATAGATAAAGGATACCTGCTTTCTTACCACCATCTAATTCAAGTGCATCTGCTATGAGAGTTACTGTGCATCTCCCATCACCCAACTTTCCTAAAGAAATTAGACCCATCTCCAAGACTGGTACCTGCATGACCTCCTTCAACACCAGTGTGTTATCCGTCTGCAATTTCAGCTTTACTTTCCCTTCGTCAATCAGCTGACAAGGCTCTCTAACCCTTAAATAAATCTCTCCAAATTCTCCAAAGACATACCTATGAAAAGATGCTCTATTTTGTGCTGCATGGAAAGAGGCAAAAGAATCTGTAAATAAAGATTCTACTTTATCTAGAGCAACTTGTGCAAAAACACCTGCAACATCTGCTTCTACATGCTGATCTTCTACCGACCAACAATCTCCTTTTCCCTGCTCTTTCTTTCCAATAATCAGACCATTTGTGTTATTTAGTTTCTCTATTCGTAGCTTACTTTCTTCTACCATTGCTATACTCCCTCTCAATCTGAAACCCCTGTGAGTGACTTGTAATCAACAAACACTACCAGATCTGAAACCACTTGTTAGTCAACCCAACCAAAAGCTCTGATACCACTTGATGGTATCAGCTCTTGAACCTACCAAGCTCTGATACCACTTGTCAGGATCTTGCTCCACCAATAGAGCACATATGATTACTTCTTGTATTATCAACTAAACACGAAATTTTACCAAAAGTAATAAGTAACTAGAAATATGAAACAACATAGGAATATGAGAGACAATACACAATTGTATTAATAATCACTCAGAAGAAAATATAATAAGGAAGATGCCACTTCTTCCTCCACCTCAAAGGCTCACCACACCTCAAGACCTTCTTCCCTCTCTCTCTCGGTCCCAACAATCAACTCCAATATAGAATTGATGTTCACCTCCACCGGTCAGAAACAATGCTGCCATACACCAAGCACACAACCGTACTCCAAGTAGATCTCCCACTCTCTACTGCTACCTGCAAATCACTAGACCTTACTCACCATTGTAGATCTCCAAAAGAAGCCATGCACACCTGCTGACCAAGATCATACAAATATGAAGAACCCTTCTAATTCTCCAAACCAGCACCCACCCTTGGTACTGTGGCACTAAGAGGAACACACCATTGCTCTCTTCTCTCAGAAGGAGCTTATTTAGCTCTCTTACTCTCTAGCACATGTTTACAATACATCCCATGAGTCCATATATAGATCTCATGCTTACAATAATTAGACTATCTTAATTAAAATAATTAGACATGCAACTCAAGACTATGACTAGCCTTTAACATGCAAACTAACAGTCCAAAAATAGACTCTCCAAAATCAACATGCAAATTGCATGTTCACGTACAGGCTACCGATGTCGGCACCTTCCTAACTGATGTCAGCCGACTGGTAACCGATGTCGGTTGCTTCTTCACTGTTGTCTGACTGACATCAATTGATTAGATCGACGTCGATTGCCCTACAACTCATTCTGCAACTCTCTGCAACCTCCGTAACCTTTGTAACTCCTCTTGTTTACATCCTGGTGAAGTTTTTAGTTCCACAACCTAACAAAAAGAATTATGCATGTATGCTCTCCCCCATCCCCTATAGGGAACTTAGATGATGAAAAGCACATTTTCATTACAATTGTGCCTATATCAAAGACATCAAAAGGAAGTTGAATAGGCTCTCCTAAATTTTTTCAAGGTTTGGGTGATCTAAAAACAACCTATAAAGCCTTTTTAATTAGATTTTATTTCATACAATTTGGCTTGTGAGGGGGATGTCATTACCTCCCATGGGTTTTATAGAGAAGATTTAATTTAGGGCTTCATCTCTTCAACCCCTCTCCATGGGGGGTATAAAAATTAGGATCACCCCATTGGGATGGTGGTTTGAATGGTTAAACCATCTTAGTTAGTGGTAAGTTGACCTAAAACATATGATCATTCAGGACATCGCATTACACTGAGCAATTGATGGATGTAGTGGTTATGAAAAGGACTAGACATTTTCACAACAAGATGTTTGACGTTGATCTTATTTATGTGTTTCATCCTTTGTGTTAACCAACTTGAGATCATCTAGATGGTTGTAACTTGTAGAGTTTTAGACAAACTCCACTTATCATGGAATATTATTGATGTAGGGTGGGACCAAATGTCCAAGTCATCATATTATCACTTGGAATAAGGGAGGGTGTAAAATAACCTACCATATAATGTGCTTTTATTTTTGATGAACACTTAATTTCCTTCCAAATGTATATATATAGATAGATTTCAATAAAATAAAGCAAACCTTGTCAGTTTAAGGCTTAAGACGATTACTTAGTTGCATTTGTCTTTTTGGTCTTAAATTAATTTGTCCTTGATTTGAGTCAAATCTTGCTTATAAATGAATTTCATAACCAAAACACATTGTCCACCATTTCTTAAACAAAGGAGGAATTATGATATCCAAGTGAAAATCATCTTTTCCTTGTTCAAATTTGTCATCTTAAACATTGTGTCATAGCATCTAATCGATGTAGTTTTGATTCCCATTTGAGTCTAAATCACTTACCCAAAATATTTAAGTTCTTCATTGATAGTTTAAATTTTAAATGTCATATTTCTAATTTTATAAGGTTGATGTGTAAAATTGGGTTTTCCATTTGCACTTGACTTGAGAGAACTTGGGTTTAATTTCCTATTTAAATTGAAGGTTGTTTATAGACTTATCATCCATTTTCATCATTGGTGAACTTAGGTTATCTTTTGCATCACTTGCACTCTAAGTTCTAGAACATATTTTATACTACCATTCCTATTACCATGTGGCAACATTGTACTTCCCTTTTGGTTATAATTTTATACTTAAGAATTCTAGAATTTTTTCACATCTTGAGTTTCTTAGTTTGTATTATCTCTTTCCTAATCCAAAGGGATTTATTCTAGTTTCCTAGTAATAACTCACTAAACTTAAACTAATGTTTAATGTATTGACGTATCATAAAAATCTAGGTTTTGGTGTACTAGTTTTCACCTTGGATTTTTGATTCATCATACCTTCTTCCAATTCATATGATTTCAACCCTACCCAAGGTTGAGTAAATTTATGAACACATTCTTCTAATTATGTGTGGTTCCATGCCACCTTTATTTTATTATAGTGTCTTTGGTACCTTTTGTCAGTTGTTTAGAGGAAGATCAAAATTCATACCTTGTTTAAAACATTTGTAAAATATTGATCCAAATCTAGTCAAACATAAAGAACAACCCTTTCTAGACATGACTCAAAGGTTCACTCATAGTGGGGTCTCTTATGGCCCTATCTATGAGGATGAGCATTTTTATGATGGTCAAGAAAATCATGTTATCTTTGAGGACATTCATGCAATAATAGGATCTGAGGAAGAATATATAGAATATCAAGAGGACAAAGATAAATCCCTTCTTCAGTTGATCAAATTTGGTGCTAGACTACCCTCATATTTTTATATGAAGTAATTACACACCTTAGTTAGAGAAGGAGAATAATAGCAAGAGCAAGCTTTCATAAAAATTGAATAATCAAACATACTTGCTTCTTCTAACAAGGGAAAATAAATACTTATAGAGTCAAAAGTAACTGATCAAGATCTTGTCACAAAGATTAAGAAAATAAGTCAAAGATATGCAGACCAACTTATCAAAGACTTAATAGACTCTCTAGTTGCTAATTCAATTTACAATGATGCTTCTAAAGAACAAAGAAATGTGATTGAACCTACACAACAAACATTAGTTGAGAACACAACAATGATGGATTCAAGTGTCTCAAATAAATAGAACAAGACACAAGAGGTTGTGAAAAGTGTTTCACCAGACATAAAACACACTTTTTTCAATCGTCAAGAACCTCTTATCACTTTCTAAATACAAAAACCAAAACATTCAATTTAGATTGAGGAGATCCCTCAAATCAATTTGGCTAGTTCATCTCAACCAACACATACATTGGTGAATAGACCAAAAACTCCCAAAAATCCATAGAGCACATATAGTTCAAGGTAATAGATTTTGAGGAATCAAAAACCTATTTAATTGACCCTAAGAGTAAATCAAAACAAAGTCATGGATCATAGGGTGTATATCCCTCAAAAATACATGTAACAATAAGGGCACATTCCACCCCAATAATAACAATAGGGGCACATTCCACCCCAATAGTAATAACAGGGGCACATTCCACCCCAATAGAATTATGTTCCACCCATGAATGTACCAAACATGCAAGAGTGGAACTCTATGAAAGAGATTGTGTCATGATTGGAGATAAATAACAAATTTAAGAAGTAAAGTTCAAAAAGATATATCCATATCCATTTGATTTATCTATTCTCCAATTCCATTTTCTATCTCATTTTGAGGCACCAAAGTTTGATAAATACAAAGGAAAATGGGACCCATGTGAACACATTCAAGCATTTTTCATACTATGCCAAGAGGTTGCTTATAGTAGCATGTACCTGCTTTGATTATTTCTGTGAAGTTTAGAGGGGCAAGCTTTAGATTGGATACTTAAGTTACCAAGGGATTGGATGCATATTAGAATGACTTATTTGAAAAGTTTATCAACCATTTCTCATACAACATTGAGCATGAATTAACCGTTATTGACTTGTGCAAAGCCAAACAGTGTGATGAAAAAACTTTTCTACATATCTATAGTGGTGGAGAGAATTAATGGGTCATTTTCAACATAATTTTATAGACAAATAGTTGGTGAACATTTTTCACAAAACTTACATCTTGAGGTCATGTACAATCTATGACTAGCTTGTGCTAACTCATTTGAGGGGATTATCGATAAAGGGGTACATATTGAGAAGGCACTTATAGCTAAGGGCATTGTCAATATTTATGCATAGGGTTAAACTTCAAATTAGACCCAATCATGTAATCAAAATAGTTGTGCAAGATAAGCCTAATGGATTTAACAAAAATAAAAACATGGTTAAAAATGGGGTGACTAAAATAAGACACGTAATATTTGGTGCAAGCCCCACCAACTCTAAATGTATAATTAGCTCCCCTTAATCCACCACCTAATTTGTAAACATAACCTCCATGGAGGACACCTCAAAATAGTTTTAGAGTCTTCAAAAAATTTGGAGAACCAATTGAAATAATTATTCAAAAGCTCACAGTAGCTAACTTGATTATATGGTCGATACTAAGGCTATTTCCTTTAGATCAGCCAAAGTTAGATTAGTATAAGGAGAATGAATGGTGCAACTTTAATCATGTTATTAGTCATGGTGCTTATCATTACATCTAATTGTGACATATTATTGAATATCTCATTTATAATGGTGAAGTTGAGATTAAATTGGCCCCATAGGACACTAACCAGGATATGGGAATATATAAAGACCCCTTTCCTTGACATAATCAACAACAACTACCAAGAAATAACTAAAACCAAGGATAGAACCAAAGGCAAAATTATAACTAGAATTAGGGTTAAAATCATAATTATCATGATCATAACTAGGATCATAATACCCATGCTAATAACTTGGGTTACAAAAACATGCCTTAAGACTATAAAAACACTATGGAACATATTTATGCAACCCACATTACCATTATTACTATCAAATCCCATGAACCATCTCATTTTCCTTGTAGTATGGGACCCATTATTATAGGGTCAATACCCTCCACCTCTAGTAATGTTATGTGGAGTTCTCATAATTCTATTAAAATTCTATTTACACTAGTTACTATTTATGGATAATACCCTTCCTCTAATTATAATGGCTCCTTGTTGACTTGAAATTGCTCCAATGCAACTAAATGCCCATGAGTCACCCTCCAAGGCCTTTTACCTTGGTTTTTTGATTATATTGGCTCCCTGCCACCTCTAGGTTATGCAGTCACAACTAGATGTTCATGAGTTACTCTTTAGGTCCCTTCACCCTCTTTTTCCATAGATCCCAATGTGAACATGGTGCCATTGAACCCAAAGCTGAATACTGTGCCAATAAAATCCAAGTAAACCCTTCCCAATATTGAAAAGCCTTATAGTTTATCAAACCAACTGAGTAAAATTCCCACGTAGATTTCCATTTTGGATCTCTTGCATACATATGAGGTCCATATAACTATCCTAAACAACCTTTTTCAATAATCCATTATTCCCAATGACATAAATCCTAAACAGTTCCAAAATCTAGTGGGACATTTGTCTTCATTTCATCAAATAACGTTTGATTAAAAAGACATGTCTACACTTGGATCATGCCATAATAACCCATTGTACATTGAGGTAATCATTGAAAATCATAAGATTAAGTGGGTTTTTATAGAAAATGGTTAGGGGTTGAACATCATATCTCTTAAGTTCGTACAAATATGGGCTTACACTATAAAAGACATTCAACCAGAGACGATCACCATTAAAGTTTATGACAATGCCAAGAGGGTGTTCATTGGTACTATTTTGTTGCCAATCATTGTTGGGTTTGTTTCCCACTACACATTGCTTCATATTATAGGCATTGAGATATATTATAACATACTTCTTGGTCATCCTTGGATCTATGAATTATAGACCATTCAATCCACCTTACATTAGTACCTTAAATTTCCCAATGATGGGATCAAGGTTATTATCCCTACCAATCCACATCCTTATCAATATTGAAAAAATATTGAGGCTAAGTTCCATAATTATAACTATTGTCTAAGTTCTAAATTTGTTATGAAGAAGAACAAGGCCATATTTTCTCATCTACCTCTATCTAATTATATCAACCCTAATGATTTTGCTTCCACTTTGGCTGATCCATTTCTCATAACTCTTGTGAAGTAGGTTATGATCGAAGACATGGGAATTTATAAATATAGTTTTAAGGATTCCTTTCATGTTTCAAAGTTTCCAAAATCTCCTAAAACATTTGGTAAGATTAAACTTTCAAAAAATGCTAATGGACCCACTATGATTTAGCAATCGGAGAAGAAATAATACAAATCACCTGTGATAGTTGTACCTATTACTTTACCAAAGAAATATCATGAGGCTTTTACTGAAGGAAACTAGTTATATTTTGAAGGCCTTACTAATTGATTTTAGAATCCAAAGTATCCTATCCCTAACCAGATCATGGATCATCTTGATTATATAAGAAACGGTCTTGACCCATGAGTGAAGGGAATTCTAGAACCCTTATTAGCTGGAGTAATTAATTGGAATCATGGTCTTGTATTTATACCTCCTATAGGTGACTTCATTCTTTTTAATTGACTAGTGATGAGACCCCTGGTAGTGACATAACATCCCATTATAGCCTTTTTGATGAGCTTGCTGAAGTAGACCTATTTGATTCTAATGTCATTTTGACCTTAATTATTGGAGCTTACCGACCTAAATCAATATCCTATTTTACTATTAGAGGTTCTCATCCTAAAGTAAAGTCTCATTTCACTATTAGAGATTCCCATCCTGAAGCAAACCCTCATTTTTCTCTATACCTTTGCCATCTTGAACACATTGATTGGGACCAAAAAAATTTGGTCATATGTCTCAATGAGTTTCAAAATGAAGAATTAATTGTAGAATACATGGGCCTAAGAGATGGATTGCCCATTGGCAATCAAAAATAAGGTTTTGATTTTTCATTGGATCCTTTTTCCTACTTTGGAGAGTAGGAAAACTTTTTTGGTCACAATAAAGATAAACATTTAGATTTTTGGGTGAAAATCTCTTTGAGGCACTTTTTGATTAGGGAAAAAGTAAATAAAAAGATAAGCCTTTGAGTGAAAACTTGTTTTAGGTGCTCTCAAGAAGGAAAGTTTTCTTATCCCCTTAAGATGTAGAAGGTATATTAAAGTGTGAGATATATAGCTAGTATAATCATCTCTTCAGAATAACAATAAATGTTTGAGCATCTCACTCTTGATTTTCTAGAGGTTTTTGCTACTTGGCCATTACCATAGATGGCAGATTCTAATTCACCATACTATCTATAGATTTGGGAGGAATAAAAAGAAGATGTAGTAGAATAAGATGATCATGATCATAACTTTCCTACAATTCTAGAAGATGGATCCACACTCCTTGTGGAAAATATAATAGAAGTGAACCTGGGAATTATTGGAATAATTATCATTGGTGTCAAAAGAATTGTAATGGATATGAATGGAAATGTCAAACAGAATTATTATCAGAAGTGAATGGAATTATTGTTAGAAGTGAATGGAAGTATTGTTGGAAGTGAATGGAATTGTTGCTGAAAGTGAACAAAATTGTTGCCAAAAGTGAACAGAAATGTCGATGGAAGTGAACGGAATTATTGTCGAAAGTGAACAAAAATGTCGATGGAAGTGAACAGAATTGTCAACCTTGGCCAAACTATTGGGAGGAGTTGTGACCATTCAAATGGTCCTTTTCACTTGAAGAGTCATGACCTTAATTTATGGGGTTTTGTGGGTTATAAATAAGTGCATAATGAATGGAAAAATTTATATATTTGAAAGTGGAAGATACAAAAGAAGAGCAGAATTTTTAAAGGTATATTTTTGTGAGAATATTAAAAGGAAAAAAACTAGCAAGTATAAGGAAGAGTATAGCAGGGAAAATAATCAAGTGTAGATTGAATCGAAAGGAGGTAAAGCAAGTGTTCTATCATCCATTGTTTTGAAAAAATATTTGAGATAGAAGAGTGATTTTTTCTAAGAAGGTTGGTGCCTTCATTTTGAAGAGATTAGTGTCTCTTGGTGAGTTGGTGCTCGGTGAAAGGGGTTGGTGCTCCTATAGGTTGGTGCCTACAAAATTGTTTTTGGGGTAAGTGCTCCAGTAGGTTGGTGCCTATAGATATTTATATTAAGATAATTTCTCCATGGTTTTCTCTTGAAAGGGTTTCCACACAAATCTGTGTCTATTTGCATTGTGTGTTTTTGCATTATATTTTTTAATTAATTTAAATATATTAATTACAAAATAATTTGAGGATTTGGATTTAAGATTAATAGTTGAAAGTGAAAAAAATATCTTATACTAATTCACCCCCCCTCTCAATATAATCTTGTGCTTAATAATTGGTATCAGAGCCAGTTCTTTTAGTGTTAGCATAACTACTAGAAGATAGATCTTGGAAAGCACATATGGCAGGATCTCAAGTGCTGGATGGTTTCTCCACTAACAAGGCTCCTTTGTTTGATGGAATGAATTACACATTTTGTAGCATAAGGATGAAGACTTACTTGATGGCCCTAGGTTTCAATATTTGGCAAGTAGTGGTAATAGGATACACAATACCACAAATTGCACCAATAGATGCCACCAAAAAAAAGGCTAGTGAGAATAACGATAAAGCTATGAATGTAATCTTATGTAGGCTTTCAAAAAATAAGTTTGTTAAGGTTATGAATTGTGAATCTACAAAAGAGATTTGGGATAAACTCAACACTATTTATGAAAGTGATAGTAAGGTTAGAAAAGTAAAACTACAAACCCACCAAAGGTAGTTTGAAAGTTTGAAAATGAAGAATGATGAAAATATTGTTGGGTATCTTCTTCATGTTGATGAGATTTTTAATGTCATTCCAGGACTTAAAGAGAAAATTGAAGAATCTGTGGTCATTCAGAAAGTCTTGAGATCCCTACCATTGAGATTTGATGCTAAGGTCTCTACCATTGAAGAAATAAAGGATTTAGACATGATGAAAATGGATGAGCTCCATGGAATTATTACAGCATATGAAATGAGAACCAAATCTAAGAGACAATTGAAGAAGGAAGCACCTTTCAAGGTCTTGAAGAAAGAGAGGATCAGAGAACTAGAATCAAGTGAAAATTCAAGTAGTGAAGAAGATGAAAATGAAGCTCTATTCATTTGGAAGCTAAAGAAAGGATCACACAAATATAAAAAAATTTACCATTTAAATGCTTTAATTGAGGTAAAATTGGTCATTTTGCATCCAAATTTCTAAATAAAGGAAATAGTGATGATGAGGGAAACAAACTAAAGTACAAAAGGGGATTCAAGTTGAGAAAAGATAAGAAAAGATTTGAGAAAAAAAATAAAAGCCTATACTCCAAGAGGTATAGCAGCTCATCTAAAGAAAACAAAGTGATGTTGAGAGTGATAATGAAGAGATTCTATTCATGGTTATAGAAGAAAATGCCACAATCAAAAAATATAATTTAGAGGAAGATGAAGACATGGAAGAAGGTGAAGTGAACCTTGAAGAAGAACTTATTTGCACATTGGAAGAAATGAAAGCATTTAAGAAGAAGAATAAAAAACTGAAGTTACAGCTCTAAAAATATGAAGAAGAGAATTGAGACTTCAAAGCAAAGACATCACAAGTCTTTGAGGAATCAAACAAGGTAATTGCTGATCTAAAAGTCTAAATCAAAGAAGCAAAGAAAATTGAAGAAGATCTAACAGATCAACTAAAGAAGAAAGGAGAAGAATGTGAAAGGTATGAATTTGAGATAGCTACTTTAAAAATGGATCTAGAAAAGGTGAATTCAAAAATAGCAAGTGACTTGAAATCTGAGAAAAGCACTCAAGTTTTGAATAAGATTATAGAGAGTCAAAGATCAACATCTAACAAGTTAGGCATTGGGTATGAGAGGGAAAAAGAGAAAGCTAAGAGCTATGCTAAAACTCTTAAGGAAATAGTGAAAATAAATACCAAGAAGGAAGAAGCCTAGAATACAAAAACCAGCTCTATCAACAAAGAAAGCAAAGGAGAAAAAAATTTAGAAGACAATTTGATCCAAAATATGCAAATAAAACTAGGTTTGGTAATTATTTTGATGGATATTATTATTATTTTAATCATTTTGGTCATAAGAAATTAGATTGTAGAAAGAGAGCCAAGGATATTGAAGTCAGGAGCAGAAACAAAATAACCTATGGAGCTTCGAATAGAAACTACAATTCATTTGCTCCCTTATCGAAATTTGATGAATCTATAGTTTGTTACAAGTGCAACAACTATGGACATATAACATGCTATTTTAGAAGTGTTTTTTAATCTGTAAGACAAGATCAAAAGTTCAAGGCTCTAGTGATAAAGAAAAGAGAACCATCAAATACTAGGAAGAAGAAGCAAGAAGAATCCATGATCGTTCAAACAACATTCCATGCTAGAGATGAAGGATAATAATGGTTCATTGATAGTGGATGTTTGAGACACATGATTAGAGATAAAATCAAATTCATCTCATTAAAAAGGGTCAATGAAGGCATGATGAAGTTTGGAGACAACACTATAGCCAGAATAATAGGAAAAGGTACACTTAGTCTTGATAATGGAAAAACCAAAATAGAAAATGTGTTATATGTGGAAGGGTTAAAGCATAATCTTCAAAGTGTTAGCCATATGTGTGATCAAGGACACACACTCAAGTTCTTTTTTGAAGGTTGTGAGATCAAAAAAAGAGACACAAGAGAACTAATTATAGATTCTCATAGAACCACAAACAACCTATACATGCTTAGAGAAATGAGAGGAGAGAAATGTTGTCTGAGTCAAGTTGAAGAGAGTTGGCTATGACATATAAGGTTAGGGTACATAAATATTGATAATCTTGTGAAAATAAGAAACAAACATGTTGTGTGAGATATGACCAAGATAAAAAAACCTTCAAGCACTCTATGCAAGTAATGCCAACATGAGAAGCAAACCAGAACAAGGTTTAAAATGAAGGAATATTCAACCACCAAACCACTAGAGTTGATTCATATGGATCTTTGTGGTCCTACCAGAACTGAAAGCATGCAAGGTGAGATATACTTTATGTTTCTCATTGATGATTATACTAGAATGACGTGGGTATCCTTTCTAAAAGAAAAATCCGAAGCATTTGAAAAGTTTAAAGCTTTCAAGGCATTAGTAGAAAATGAAAAAGAGTTGAAAATAAAATATTTAAGATCAGATCGAGGAGGTGAGTTTATTTCAAATGAATTCATTGAGTTTTTTGAAGATCATGGAATTAAGAGACAATACTCAGATGCAAGGACTCCACAAAAAAATAGGGTGGTGGAAAGGAAAAAAATGAACCGTTCAAGAGATGGCTAGAAATATGTTGAATGAATCTAAGCTATCAGATAGATTCTAGAGAGACGCAATTAATAAAATAGTATATATCTTGAATAGAGGGCAAATTTGAGTTAATAATGATAAAACTTCTTACAAATTATGGAAAGGAAGCCTAACTTCAGTCAAGCATTTTAAAGTGTTTGGAAGTAAATGTTTTATCAATGGGAAAGAAGAAAACTTGGGAAAATTTGATTCAAGAGTTGATGAAGGAATTTTTCTTAGCTAATCCATAAAAAGCAAAGCCTATATATGTTATAACAAAAGGATATAAACTATTGTAGAAAGTAATAGTGTTATAATAGATGAGATCATAAATCAAAAGGAAAAATAACCTTCAGAAGAGCCTCTAGAAATACCCAATATTATATAAGAAGAAGGTGAGGAAGAAAATGTAAAAAAAATGAGTGAATTTGAAAGGCAAGACACCAAAGCACCATCTCACTTTGTTTAAAAGAATCATGTTGAAAGTTAGATCATTGGAAACATTGATGCTAGGGTGCAAACCAAGCATGTAAATTTCACTTTGTTATCCAAGGTAGAGCCTAAGAATTTTTCTTAAGCTAGTCATGATAAACATTGGTTAAAAGCAATAGAAGAAGAGTTAGATAAAATTGAGAAGAATGAGACTTGGGAACTTGTGCCTAGGCCAATGGATCAGAATGTGATTGGCACTAAGTGGGTTTTTTGAAACAAATTGAATGAAAATGGCCAAGTCACTCGAAACAAAACAAGGTTGGTATGTAAGGGGTATGCTCAAGTAGAAGGTGTAGATTTTAAAGAGACTTTTACTCCTATTGCTAGATTAGAATCAATTTGAATATTTATTGCATTTTTAGTATTCAAAAATTTTAAAGTCTATCAAATTGTGTTAAATCAGCATTTCTAAATGACAATCTAGAAGAGGAAGTTTACGTAGAATAGCCAAAAAGAGTCCTCTTATCAGAAAATAAGGATTATGTGTGTAATTTGAAGAAGGCTTTGTATAGATTGAAATAAGCTCCTAGAGCATGGTATGCTAGGCTTAATAAATACCTATAAGACCAAGGATTCAAGAGAGGATATGTTGATAGTAATCTTTACATCAAAACTAAAGGAGATCACCAGTTAATTATTGTGGTGTATGTATATGGTGTTTTGTCAAAGATATGCAAAAGGAATTTGAGATGTCCATGTTAGGTGAGTTGTCATTTTTCCTTGGTTTACAAATCTCTCAATCCAACAAATGAATATTCATATCCCAAAACAAGTATGTGAAGGAGATGTTGAATAAATTACATATGGAGGAGTGTGCCCCTGTTAGCACACCTATGGCTATAGGTATGAAGTTGAGCAAAGATGATGAATCTCTGAATAGTGGTCAAACTCTTTATAGATCAATGATTAGGAGTTTACTATATGTGATGACATCTAGGCCAGATATCATGCAAGCAGTAAGTATGGTTACATGATTTCAAGTAGCTCCAAAAGAAACACATGTGCAAGCCATGAAGCATATATTTAGATATTTAAAGAGAACCTTGGATTATGGTTTGTGGTACCCAAGAGGTAAAGACTTCACTTTGGTAGCATACATAGATTTAGATTGGGTAGGTTGTGTAGATGATAGAAAGAGTACAAGTGGAGGAGCATTCTTTCTTGGAGATAGCCTAGTACCATGGTTGAGTAAAAAGTAGAATTTTGTATCTCTATCTATAGTAGAATTAGAGTACATAGTGGCAGTGCTATGTTGTACACAAGTTATATGGATGAAACAAACCTTGAAAAATATCAAAGTAGAGTATGATCATCTAATCTCCATATTCTATGATAATACTAGTGAGATAAGTATTTCAAAGAATCTAGTTATGTATTCCAAAACTAAGCAGATCCCTATACAAAATCATTTCTTGAGAAAATAGGTGACAGAACAACAAGTAAAATTAGAATATGTTTCCACATCTGAATAGATGGCAAATATATTCACTAAGCCACTTCCAAAGGAAATATTTGAGTACCTATGACAGAAGTTGGGAGTAATATCTTTTGATTCTACTCATTAAAAATCAAGAGAAGCATTGGTTAAGGGGTAGCTAAACTTATTTTTTCAGCTCCTTGAATGACCCTTTGCCTTTGATGTCAAAGGGGGAGAATGGTAGTATGGGGAGTTACAACAAGGGAGAGTTGTAGAAAAGAAGATGGGGAGTTGCAGAAAAGAAGATCTTTTTGGAAGGTTACCATCAATGACAAAGGGGGAGATTGTTGCAATAATTCTCATTGATGTCAAAGGAATTGTAATGGATATAAATGGAAATGTCAAATGGAATTATTTCCAAAAGTGAATAGAATTGTTATCGAAAGTAAATGGAAGTGTTTCTAGAAGTGAATAGAATTGTTGTCGAAAGTGAATGGAATTGTTTCCATAAGTGAATGGAAATGTTGATGGAAGCAAATGAAATTGTTGCCAGAGGTGAACGAAAATGTCAACATAAGTGAATGGAATTATCGACCTTGGCCAACCTATTGGGAGGAGTTGTGACTGTTTGAATGGACATTTTAATTTGAAGAGTCATGACCTTAATTTGTGGCTTTCCATGGGTTATAAATATGTGCATAACGAATGGAAAAATTTGTATATTCAAAAGTAGAAGATATAAAAGAAGAGCATAATTTTTAAAGGCAAATTTCTATGAGAATACTAAAAGGAAAAAACTAGCAAGTATAAGGAAGAGTATAGAAGTGAAAACACTCAAGTGAAGATTGAATCAAAAGGAGATAAATCAAGTGTTCTATCATCTATTGTTTTGACAACAAATTTGAGATAGAAGAGTGATTTTATTTTAGAATGTTGGTGCCTTCATTTTGAAGAGATTGGTGTCTCTTGATGAGTTGGTGCTCGGTGAAAGGGGTTGGTGCTCTTGTAGGTTGGTGCCTACAAATTTTTTTTTGGGGTGGGTGCTCTAGTATGTTGGTGCCTACAAATATTTATATTAAGACAATTTATCCATGGTTTTCTCTCAAAAGGGTTTTCATGCAAATCTATGTCTATTTGTATTATGTGGTTTTGCATTGTAATCTTTGATTGATTGAATATATTAATTGTGGAGTAATTTGTAGTTTTGTATTAATATTGATAGTCAAAAGTGAAAAAAAATATTATACTAATTCACCCCCGTATCAGTAAAAGCTTGTGCTTAACAAGAATATACAATGATATCAAAATTGTTTATCTTGGAGCTTCCCTTACTAAAGCAGAATGTGAACACATTATATCCATATTAAAGGATTATATTAGCATATTTTCATGGGCATACTCTAATATGCTAGGTTTGGACCTTAATTTGTTTGTGTATCACCTTGTTATCCATGTTAATGCCAAACTATTCAAATAAAAATTGAGGAAGATGCATCCAAGCATCGCCCTATTGGTTAAGGAAAAATTGGAAAATTTACTAGGAACATGCTTTATTAGACCACTAGATTATTTTTAATGGTTTTATAATATATTTCTAGTGAGTAAAAAGCCACAAGGTATATATATTTGTACTAATTTTAGAGATATCAACAAAGCATGTCCCAAAGATGATTTTACTATGCCCAACATTGACATGATCATCAACTCAACTATTTGGTATGAGAATCTATTCCTTATGGATGTATTTTTTAGATAAAACCAAATCAAGATATCTGAAGAAGATCAACACAATATTATGTTCACCACTCTATGGGGAACATTTTGTTACCAAGTCATGTCATTTAGCTTGAAGAACACTGGAGCCATATATCAGTGTGTCTTAACTATCATATTTCATGGCATGATGTATGATATTGTTGATTACTATGTTGATCACACACTAGCAAAATCATGAACTAGAGCTAGACATCCTGACATTCTACAAAAATCTTTGAGAGGCTGTATGAATATAAAGTCTACTTGAATCTGAAGAAGTGTGTCTTTGGGTTCAATTTAGGGAAATTGTTAGAGTTCATTATATCATAAAGAGGGATCAAACTTGACCTTGTAAAAGTCAAGGCCATTATGGAGATGCTTCCACCATCCAATCTTAAATAGATGTGAAGCCTACAAGGAAAGATCTAATCTATACACAGGTTCATTTCTCAATTTATAGATAAGTGCCACCCATTTACCCATATCCTAAATAAGGGGGTTACATTTCAATGGGATGAATATTGTTAGATATCATTTGTGAAGCTCAAGACAAATTTAGCCAATTTGTTAGTCTGGAGACCGCCAACACCTGGAAGACTACTACTTCTTTACATATCAGCAATTGAACATGCACTAGGAGCACTTTTAGCCCAACATGATCATAAAGGTAAATAACATGTAGTATATTATTTAATCTACACACTAGTGGCTTATGAACATAATTATACATCTATTTAGAAGGTGTGTTTAGCTATGGTGTTTTCTATGCAATTTTTTTGAAATTATATGTTGAACAATAAAACTATTGTCATTGCCAAGGTGGATCCTCTCAAATTTTTATTATCTAAAAAAAAACTTCAAGGATGAATGGCCAAGTGGGTAATGCTCCTAAATGAATTTGACATTGAGTATCAAAATTAGAAAGCAATCAAAGAGTAGGTTATTGTTGATCAACTTGTAGAAGCTCCTATTAAATATACTCAACCTCTCAAGTTTGACTTCTTAGATGATTATATTATGGAAATATAATAAAGACCAAAGGATCCTAAACAATGGAAGTTATATTTTGATGGCTCCTTTACATCCCATGGATCTGGAGCTAACATATTATTAATTAGACCATAAGGGGATCTGATTTCTAAAGCATTCCATATTAATTTTAATTATACCAATAATATGGGCAAGAATGAGGCACTTATTGTAGGGTTTTGCCTTGTCATACGATGGGATATTCAAAATTTACAAGTCTATGATGACTTATAGTTAATCATCAACTAGACCACTGATCAGTATCAAACTAGAGATGACAAGCTTTTTCTTTACAAGGACATTGTTGATAATCTCAAAGCTCATTTTAAATCTCTATGGTTTGAACAAGTGCCAAGAGCTAATAATAGATTAGTTAATGCAATGACGATGATTGGACCCATGATTTAGATTGATGGTAGTGATAAAGAATATCAATTCTTGATTGAAAGTCTTCTTTAGCCTACACATATTATACTAGATTCAGAGAGGGTATGTGATATTGCTAGTCCCAATCCCCTACCTAAATTTCCATGGTTTCAATATTTTTATAACTACTTCCATGATCACATTTTCCTAGCTAACCTATCCAATAACAAAAAAACCTATTCCTTTACTATTTATCTCATTATACCCTCCTTATAAACATGCTTTATTAGAAAGGCTATGATGGAATGCTTCTTCATTATTTATCTTCAAGATAATCCAAACTAGTGTTAAGGGAGGTTCATGAAGGAATGTTTGGGGTCCACACCAATAATGTAGTCTTAGCAAAGAAGCTCCTATGAACAGGTTATTATTGGCCAAAAATGGAGATCAATACTTGAAATTATGTAAGGAAGTGTGTCACATGTCAAGAACTTAGAAATTTGATACATGTACCTTCTTTACTGTTACAACTAATCACAACACCATGGCCATTTTCTACATGGGGCCGTGATCTAATTGGTAAAATAAACCCAACATATTTAGATGGACATAAACACATTTTAACTACTATCAATTAATTTACTAAGTGGATTGAGTTCATCCTTCTCACTTATGTCACCGGTAAGTAGATCACCAAGTTCATTCACTACCATATCATCTATTGATATGGCATCCTAGCTCACATTATATATGATAATGATAATCCTTTGTAAATAGAGATGTAAAAGACCTTTGTGAAAAATTCAAAATTGAGCATAAGAAATCAACTCCATATAACCTATAAGGCAACATATAAGATGAGGTGTCAAACAAGACCATTGTAGTTATTTTAAAGAAGATTATCAATGACATTGGCCATAATTGACACTTGTAAATATTTCCTACACTTTGGGATTAAAAACATAGTCATTGAACCCCAATAAGAGCCATTCCATATTCCCTTGTTTATGGTACAAAATCTATTATCCCGATTGAGATCAAGATGCCATCATTGTGTGTATCTTTAGAGCACATTAAAGATGATGAGGAATATAGAGTTTCAAGGTTGTAATAATTATAAATTATTAATGGTAAGCATTTGGATGCCATATAAAAATTTCAAGCCTATTAGAATAGATTGTAGAGAAGTTACAACAAGCACATTCTCCCTCTGGAGTTTGAGATTGGTGATTTGGTCTTAAAAGAGAACCAAAAGAACACAAACATTGAACATAAGATAAAAGGTAAGTTTTAACCTAATTGGTTGGGACCATATGTTATCATAGTAAACTATGGATCAAGGTCATATTTACTAGCTACTTTGAATGGTGAATAACTTTTAGATCCCATGAACATCATGCACCTTAAGAGGTTCTATGCATGAACAACCTCGAGCCATTGTCTACAAGATCCATTACTTAGGGGTAACTTGTGATGAAGTATTTAATCTACCATTTTATACTACCTAAACCACTCTTACCTATCATTTTCATGACTCTATAAAGTGAAATATTTTGGACTATTGGCATTCTAAACACATTTTATCCTATCTTGGACCATCCATATTTTCAACCCTATTATTTGGACTATTTTCTTTGAGAATTATATTCTTTATTATGTCTTGGGCATGCTATAACCTGAACAATTTTATCCCTTGACCACTTATGATCTTGATTATTAATCTTTGACATTATGAACACCTTCAACACCAGTTCTACAAAGCAGATCAACATGGATAGTATTTTACAATTTCTTATATAGACAAGTGAACACAAATACCGTAGCTTATGGTTTTTGCCTATGGAAAGGTTCTTCAAAATTATCTCATGATACATATTATTCTATCATTGTTATTTTTCTTTGGTGAGCATTTTAACCTTATCAGATTCCTTACTCTCATTGATTTGTGAGCATGGGCTGGTGCAGTCAACTTAGTTATTTGTTAGAACTTTTACTCTTAGATGATCATCTCCTTGATTAGTTAGTTCCCCTTTGTACATATTTTATCCCAAAAACACCTAAAATAATATAAAATGATTCATAAAATCATAAACACATTTACTTATGTTTTTGTACATTCTAATATCCCACGCTCTTGCCATTTTATAAGTATATCATCCCACCAACTTTCCATTTTGTGTGACCATTATAATTTGTCATGTCTTCCATTTATTCTAAAACATTAATAATATGTTTTGGTCATCACATTTTTATTCTATCCCACTTCCTAGGAGAACTACATTTGGCTTGAAGTTCATGTTGGAACATGTGCCCATAGAACTATGTAGGTAGCATTCACTTATCTAGCACATCTAGAGTCAACTTGGACATCCCTTTCCTTTTTCTTTCTCTTACCCCATTTCTTTTGCATTGTTCCTCTTTAATTAGGGAATAAATTTGTGTCCTTATTCTTGTTATGTTGTTTTATAAAGTAATGCTTCTATTACACGTGCATCAACAATTATTTTTAAACCACACTAACTTGGTTTTTGTTTGTGTGTGTTTATTTGATTTTTATTAGTGTTTTGTTATGCTTTTGTCTCTTCATATTTTTAATTCTTTCCTTTGGTTATTTCTCCTTGGACTTTTGTTTTTTTGTTTGGCCTTGCTTCTTTGTTTTCTTTTCCAAGTACATATTGATGGACCGCATAGATCTTGATTATTCACATCTTGATCTCATGTTGTTAAGTTATTCTTGTTTTAAAAATTATTGTTCCTACTTAAGTCTTGATTGTTCATATATAAATTTTAAGATAGGTTCATTATGTTTATATTTTTCTTTATCTTTGCTTTTTTATTTAAATGTAAATAGATGTAACTCTGGTTTTGGTCATTATTTTACCACTATCCTTAGTTATAAGTATTCACATTTGAACCATCTCTACGTAATTGAAATATCATTTAATTATAATCTCTTCATGCTTATGATGCCTAATTTATTTTTATATAGCAATCACTTTGTGCTCTATAATCAAGTCTTAATGTCAGCACAACTCTGATGAACAACTCTCAATATCACCATGTATACACTAGGCTCAATAGGTTTAACACTCAACTCTATGCTTAGACATGCATCTCTTCACATATATCATGAGTCTAATCAAACTTTTGTCAATTTTATTCATCCCTCATTCCATTCTATCCTACTTATGGGTGAACTACATTGGCTTGAGGTCTAATTGGACTATATAGGCAATGCTTGGATACATGATGTTTCTTGGGTTAGCTTGACCATCTTCATTCTTATTTTCATCACTTTGTGCATCTTTGTATTCTTGGTTTTTTATGGTTTTCTAAGTTGTTACACTATCACATATACATTTTTTCCCACTCATATTTAATGTATGTTAAAGGTTATATCCTTGAGCTATTGTTTGTTGATTTGCCCATGTTAGGGAATAACATTTGGACCTATCATAAGAATTAAATCATCCCTATAGGGGCAAACCATTCTTTATCAATGATCAAAATCTACCCTACTAGGGCATAATTACTTATCATGATCATATTTATTTTAATGAAGTGCATTATTATTTATTCTATCTTTGGAGACCACATTCTCATTTCATTCTAATTCTAATCTCTCCACACTTTTTCCCATGATGATAATGTTTTAGTGTGCAACTTATCTCAGGATTGATCAACTTTAAAATGAACAATTTACACCCTCCAATTGGGTGTGTTCAAAGTGTTTCATTTTTATTTTTGGATGTATCCTTCCCTTTCCCCCCATTCTTGGGGACCATTATACCTCCACTTATATTTTTATCATTTATGGAATCAATGTGTGCAAACATTATCTCATCCAGACTTAATCTATCCAATGGGTTAATCTCACTTTCTCTATCTTTTTGAGAGTCCATCCTTCTCTTTCATCATAGTCTATTCTCTTGAGTGGGCATCATGGGTCATTTCCAATTTATTCTTGACAACTCTTTTTTACAAAAAGACATTGCTTCACCTAAATGTCTCACTATGACTTTGTAAATAGAGGCAAAATGTAGACATCTAGTTCCTAATACCATTTATTTTGAAATTTTCAATCTTACTTGAAATGCACTCAAATGCATAATTTAGGCCAATATAACTTAGATGTGCTAAATGGTTAAAGCTTTTCATATACAAGTGCTGATTTAGGATAATGTATCCCTAAATGGGGCAATGCATTTTATGTGATTATTAAATTTGATCAAATCATTTTGAGTTAAAATGATGAAAATGCATTTTGGTGCTCTGAATCACTCTTTTATTCTAATTCATAAGCACATCTCACGTGCCTTTTTTATTTTATGTCATCAATATCCTAAATGGTATCATATTACATACACAACTAACATTGCATTCCAATTATTATCAAGTCAAATTATGACCTAGTAATATGACATTCTGACCAGTTTGATTAATTGTGCACTAATTTCCAAAGAATTGCACTAAATTTTATTAATCTTACTTAGGAAAATTAAACCAAATTATGATCTTAAGTAAAAATTCCATGGAAAAAATTAAATATTTATTTATTGGAGATTATTCTAAATATTTTCATCACCTAATGACATGATCAATGGAGTGGTATCCTTAAGCCATAAATGCAATAAATATCAGATAATGGCTTACCATGCCTCTTCCTCCCAAATACTTATGAGGATATTTATGGATATTATTTACATAATTAGATTAAATCATTGTCACACATCTTCATCTTGAGATGGATGGTCATGGTTGATCCTGACCAATTGGAAAAATCTATAAAGAGGAGGGCATAGAACATCATTTTTAGGCTTAATTTATGTAAACTTATAATGCAAGATTCTCTCCATAAGTTATTTGTTTTATTTTATTAATGATTTATTTGTAATAGGATAGCTTCAATGGATAGGCATATTAGTGATTTCATATCATGAGCCTAGGTTATGCATAGTGATCTTGAGATGGAGGAGCTTGGCATCCATTGTTGACAAAAACAATAACACTAGATCAAGGGGAAAAACACACTTGGAGCTAATTTTGGATGGTGGAATAACTTGGGAAGGTAATATTTATATATTCTTTCTTTCAATTACTTCTTATTATCATTTTAAAACCTCATTCAAATAGGTTGGACTAGTTTATTAGTTTTTTATGCATTTTAATTGGACTTCATGACTAATGTTTGATCTAAATAGCTTTGTAATCCATCTCTACAATTATAAATTGTATCCTCGATATCTCTAAATACCTTGTGTTAATTACCTTCCCTTAGTGTAATCCTTTAAGCACTAATTCCTATTCTTCTTCCTAAGGTGGATTCTGAGTGTGTGCAAAGTGGACTAGATATCTCATAATTTATAAATAAAAAATATGAATCCTATGAGTATATATCCAAACCATAAAATTCAATACTTAAATCTATCCAACATCATCATCTTAACCAATGATGTATAAATAATTTTATAGAAAATAACAATTAATTATCTTGGTTGATGGTTTTGGATAAAATGAGTGACATTGTGTCATGACCTCAGTTTTTATGTGATCTATTTTCTTTTATGGCACTGTTGATTGCAAATTTAATTTATTTTAGCATGATACATAGTTGTTTTAATTACTATTAAATTATTACTTAGATGATGGCGAGTCTTTATTTTGAGATATTATGATGATATGTTATATAATAGACATGTTTATGTTATCACATGGATAATTAAATTTATTTCATTATATAATTGATTGATGTAAATTCAAATTAAAAGTACTTGTCATATTTGATATTTACTTTCCATTTAGATACTATTGATGTATCATTTTGATGATTGTAGGAACATTAAAAGGAAAAAAAGTTAGGTTATATGTGGTATTCAGTAGCATAGGGTAAAAAAGTGTAATAATGAGCTAGTTATCTTTTGAGCCATGAGTTTTTGAGCTTTATCTTTATTAGGTCCTTCTTGATTATTTTGTTAACTTACTCATTTGGTGGAAGAGAAAAGTTATTTTATATTTAAGTATTTGACTAAGTTTTTATTTATCAATATGAATTTCTTATTCTCTGATGTGGTGAGCAATTACATGTTGATTCTTGTTTAGTACATGAATAAATCAATATTTAAATGGCTTTGTTGGAAATCAAAGAGTTTACATAAAGCTTTAAATATGATCTATGCTGGGAATAAGTGCATTATATTTTTTTGGATGATTTGAGTTGGTTTTGTTTATTATGACTTTATTTTATGGATTTAACTTAGTGATTTGATTATCTTGGTGACTTGAAGTTGTTATGATAGAGGTGGACCATGATTAGGTCATGCGCTCTTCATTAGTTTGGATATGTTTTAATCATAACATTTCAAACTTTTATTTTTGACTTCATTGGGAATTAGGTCATGATGACCTAAATCCAAAGGCCAGCTTATAAATTAGATTTGAAGTCTTTTTGTTTAGTAATGTAATGAGATCAATTAGCCAAACCCTAGTTGAACTCTTCTGAATTTTTTGGTGAGGGCCATTGAACACCTAGTGGGACTAGTTTGAAATGTTATAATTTGGTTTTTCAATTGAATTTGGGAGAGTGTGAGATGTTTTTTTGGACCACATTCTCATTTTTTCATGATAAGAATGCAAGACCAATATGGATTTTAATGGTAGTTAGTAGAGTTCGTAAGGGCTTAATCAGGTGAAAATAAAAAAGAGATTGTTATTTTTCTCAGAGGATATGGTATTATTTTTGGATTATTGGTGCATCCAATAAGTGGTTTATTTTTCTTTGATATGGAGTAAAATACAATAGTTATTTTGTCTTCTTTTGAAATGGAGTATAACCAGATGAATAATAAACTACTATAGGTTCATGGTGAAGTCTATAGACTTCATGATGAACCCACAATTATACATTCAATGTGTAGTCAAATATACTCTTTTGGATATACTTTATGTTTGTTTTTCCTTTGATTTGATGCTTGGTTTGGGTACTTGACTATGTAGATTACTTTCTATTGATTATTATTTTATACTATGTTTTATTGGGCTTATAAAATTAATATGGTTAAAGCCACAAGAATTTAAGCATTTAATATGTTATTACCATCATTTTTAAATAATGGGTTTGGTTATTTGTTTTATCCTCTGCTATTTTCCCTATTTTTTGGTGAATATATGTTTAGAGTGGTTTTGGCAAAACTTTTAAAATTTTATTATGGTGAACAGTCCTTGTATGCATTATTAAGCTAGCTATAGGTGTTTATTTTTATTTATGTTAGGGTTTTGGTAACCATGTGTTTGATTTGAATGATTATGTATGAGTATAGGGTTTCATTGAAATTTAAAATGTGTTTGTATACTATTGGAAATTAATTACAATTTTATGATGGATTATCATGCAAAATTTTGAGTTGAATTCTTCTCATTTTATGTATACTTTTGGTGAATCTTTTTAGTGTCATGAATCTTTGGGTGTCAATATGATTTTTGATTGTTTGTTGTCTACTTTTTAAGGATATTTGTTAAGAGCAGTAGTTGTGAATATCTTTGGTATTATTTGATTATTATATACCTACAAGGTATATATATGATTATCACATTTGAATTCAATTGATAAAACATTAATTATTCGATCCAATTAAATCAAATGGATCTATTCACTTGTTGAATGATAACACTAATGGTAAACATAAGTAGTTTTATTTCATGCATTATATTTAAGTCAATTAATTTTCATTATTTTATCTTCTTGATTTCAAATCTCAAAATATAAATTATTGATTCACCATTATATAAAACCATGCTATTTAAATCCACATCCAGTTTTTGGATGGGTTGGTCTAGGACCACCGACGGGGAACTCATTGGGTAGGATAGGTGGGAATTTACATGTTTTTATTAGGAAGATGATTCAAGTATTTAGATTATTTTTTTATTTAGTTTTATATTATGTTGTTATTAGTGTAAATACATGATATAAATTAATGTCTCTTTGTATTATAGTGAATACAATTCTTGTATAGTCTTATTATTTAAGTGAATTAATTGTTATTTGAAGATGGAAACAATAAGTTGTTATGTTGACTAGTTATAACGTGGTTGTAACATTATTTTATGTTGTTAATATTAATTACATATATATGTTGTTTTATATTTTCCTTTATGTACAAATGTATGTGGAAGATTATTCAATAAGTGATGTGATCTTTTATTTATGATCTTTAAAGTTATTATTCAAATATATATTTATATGTTGTAATTTAAAAGGCAGTTCTATTATTTGAATTGGAGATAAGAAATTGTTTTCAGATGTCTTATAGGAGAATATATTGAGCATTTTAGTATTATTAGTAGTCTTAGTTAAATTAAATTCTTAAGTTGATTTTTGATAATTACAATTCAATTGTTATATTCATCAATGGATGAAAATCTATTCTGAGTTATTGATAAGGTACTTTTAATTAGTAACATTGTATTTGCATTAATTTATAAAGTTGTAATTTTTGAATGTAACTTATAGAATATTTAAACACATTTTTTTCATTTTATCAAAATTTGTATTCATAAAAAATTAAGATGATGTTATGTTTTATATAAATTATAGGTTCTTAATTTTATAAGATTATTATAAGTTATTGATTAATACAAACAAAGTGTGAATATTATATCTTATTTTAGTTTTCCATTATGTTTGAGTTAAATGAAATAAGTCATAATTTATTTGGGACTGATCATGTGAGTTCAAGAGTTGTAGACTCAATTGGATCATACTTGATATATGAATTGATATTTCAAATCAAGTTGAAGATCAAATTATACTATGTATACTAGTTATAATGAGTTCATTAATACTATTACTAATTATAGTTTTTCTTATTAATCAATTTCATTGTAAATGAATACCTAAAAATATTCAAAACAATTCTTGAAGATAATTCTTGATGTTGAGTTAGGTGACTTACACTCTTGTTATATTTTTATGTTCAATTATTTTAATAAGTCATACATGGCTAAGAAGAAAATCAATAAGGTGTTATAGTAAAAAATAATAATTTTTGTAACTTATTCATTCATGAAATAAAGGGAAAAGTTTATTGAATAAGATACGACAAGATGATTAATGTTTGATGACAAATAATAAACAAATGAAAATAAAATGTGATTAAATAGTGGCATTTTTTGGATTTCCTCAAAATGAAATTATGAATTATATGGGAAAACTTGTCAGGGGAATTTTAATTTGATAAATTATTTGTTATTTAGTGGGAGGGAGGAAGAAAAAGGTGGCTTTAGACATTACTATAAATTTAGGTTGCCCTGAAGGAAAAACCTTGCCTAAGGAGTAGAGATAGCTAAACTGAAAGTGTTCATTAGTCTAATATTGAGTTTACAATACTTGGAAATAAGAATATGAATGTTAATTACATAATTTACTAAGGATAGAGGTTCACTCACATGTAAGTAGAGGAATAAAATTTTAGAACCATGAAATTGAGTAGAGGTTAAGTGTGCACAAGGAGTGGTCATAAGTGCATTGTTTTATAATTATATGTTAATTTTAGTGACTACATTCCCCCTCCCTCTAACCTTTCTTATTATAGTAATGCAATAAAGTGAAATAACTAAAGTATAAGAGAGAGAAATAGTTATACATGAGTTTACCTATGTTGAGTAGGCTTAGATATATACCACACGTTGAATAGTGCTTCATGCAAACCTACAATGAAACATTTATGAATCAGTCCTTAGGATATAAATATGAAAGTAAATAAATGAAAGTTATATATGAAATAAAAATGATTAAATACACCTTTTTCATGTATGTAAAACATTGTGTTTTTAGGTGAAAACTTGGTGATTGGAGAGAGTAGAATCCTTGGAGATTTATTTTCATTTAAAAAATTGATTGGACCATGCATGCTCCAATTCTCATTGGTAGGATAATGTGATTAAGAAATCAATATGTACTTGAATCCATCATTACACATCTAAAGGTAACACATTATCTTAGAATCCATGTATGGATTTTAATAGACCATTTTGGTGTAAAACTAGTGCAAAAACTTGAATCAATTGTTCTAGATGGAATAAGATTCATTTATAATGTAAAACTAGTGTACAAATAATATGTTTTGAGTTTGGTGCATACAACATAGATAATGAGATTAATTTCCATTCCTATGCAAAAAAATGGTCCAAATTGAGTAAGAAAGTGATCATGTGTTGCGCACATGCCCCCACTCTGATATCTAAGCATATTGATCTTAATAAGTGAGTAATATCAACTAAATTTTTGAGTAAACCTATGAAAAATTATGGATCAAATGTTGTGCATGATGCCCCCAATCTAATAAAAAACTATGGTATTTTATGTATAAACATGAAAAATATTTATAAGTAACCATTAAATTTTCTGTATGTACTAAGTATAATTCTAAGAAATTATTAAAATATTTATTAGACTTATGGGATGAAGGCATGTTATTCTCAATAGGTACAACATATGTTGTCGTCCAAATGGCATGGTTATATTTGAATATGTTTTATGGGGAAAAATTGAGTATGCACTATGATCAATTAATCAATTATCATCTTGTTCTATTTGTGTAGTGAATTATTGAAACTTAGTCTCTAAAAAAATCCATTTTGTATGACCCCTGTTTTGAGGTGAGTTATGATCAGCCTACATAATAAATTAGCTCAAAATAAAAAGTTATGCAGATGAAGTTATAAAAAAATATTGAAATATGGAGTTATAATGATAACATTGGAGACATATGATAATATTTAAATATGTGTTTGTTCTATGGTTATGTCCTAAAATGAAATATGTATCAATTAGAGACATCACAAAATATGATTAGGTTTATCTAAAAAAACCTTTATTGAGGCCACTCTACGGTTTCAAGGATGACATCATAGATTTGAGAGTAAAATAAAAACTTGTAGTCAATACATGAGTTATGTTTCACCTTATAACAATCAAGGTAAATTATGAAAATATTACTCACCTAATTAGCTTCATTCAATATATGTTATCTAGGATCCTTGCATGATTTCTCTTGAGGTTACCAGCTTAAGTCCAAATTAAATTTCATTTTTAATAGGTTGATTATTATAGATATAGGTTCCACCTATGAATTTATTCTAAAGGTTACTTATTTGTCACAAGTTATATGGGGAACTTTAGGGATCATAATAATGTTTAGTTTTCATAATCAAAATACTAGTTGTTCTTCCTAAATTTCTAACTTTAATAAGATTACTATTAATAATTAAATAAAGTCATATATAGATCTTAATGCAAGTTTGAGACTAAAAATTAGTAATCAAGGAGTATAAATTATAAATTTACACTTTAAACAAAAATAATGATTGTATAAAAACTCAATCTAATACTAGAGTTTACTCTAATAGCATGATCACCTTGATAGCGGAATCATAAATATTCACTCGTTTAGATAACCTAATGTTACTCACAATGTAGATTGCTTAAGTGGACTAAGAACTAAAAAAGAAACCATATTTTAATTTCTTAATTTTTTACAATAATAATAATAAAATATTTAATTATAATAATTAATTTTAGATAATTTAGCATTTAATTTACATATTTCCATCCAACATATTATAATAGCTAATAAGCAATGTTTATAACTAAGTCTTTATTCATAATTTTTAATAATAAAAATTTAAATGAAAATTCATCCATGTTTATAAAAACAATCACAACCACAAATAATTTAAAACCTTAATATAATATAATACTCAATAGCTCGTTGTCTTTGAAATCAATAAAAATTAATTAAAATCATGGAATGTTCTAATGTACAATCTAAAAATATTATCGAGTGATAATAAATAGTAGAATATAACATGGACATCATAGTAATGTGTAATTTACCATGATTAAAGACTAAATATATTCTAAAGATAACATGTAAACAAATAAAAAGATACCTTACTCTTCCCAAAATAGGGGCAATAAAGTAATCTATCTTCCTAAACAAGTATTTCCTATCGATAACCCAATGAGAATGTATATAAGAATGCCAAGTATTTTGGTTATAAGTAAATTATAATATAGATAGTTCCATCAAGTTTATAATCCTAGACCCAATTCTAATTTACACATATACTAGATAGACATGATAGGTCATAAATCAAAAGTGTAGTTATCACTTCAAATTATAGTTCCAAAAATATTAAAATTCAATTTATAATCTAGACATTCATACTACCTATTTAGAATAGGGGAAAGAGTTATGCCAAAAAAAAATTATTAGGTTAAATATGTGGGTTTTGAAAGGCTTCCAAAACCTTTTACATAGCCTTATAGATACATAAATAGTTATTATGAAATATTAAGTGTTATAAAGTATTTAGTTTTCACAAGTAGAACAAGGTATAAGATTTTCATGTTACTATACTCTAGTCAACAATACCATAATGCAAGTTCTCCCAATATAACAAAGTGTATAAGTATTTAAAAGGTTGTTATGATCTCATATTTTCATTATATATTATGTTGTTATTATATTAACATTATGATGCTAGACTAGTTTTAGTTATTATTTAGATGGATTATCTATGGTACTAATTGTAGTAGTATTGGATGCATACATAATTATGTGATTAATTATCTTTATGGACTTATTTTTTGTTGATGAAAATTTTATAATCTATAATTATTATCTATTTATGACATAATGCAATTTATATCATTTTGGTGGTTATAGGTTTTGTCTATGAGTTAGGCAGGTGATGGAGACCATATTCCCAGAACCAATAAATTTTGAGCACATTGGCATGTCTAACATGTATACTTGTTTTATTTTCCTTTGGATACCTTTATTTGGTTGTTATATTTTTAGCTATGGTCCTTGTGTTGGTGATTGCTTCTATATTGTACTGATATCATTACAAGTAATTAGTTATTGTTATAATTTGTTATACTTCATTAAATTTTTATCGGTCATAGTCTTTTCATACACATAGCTCCATTCTATATTTTCTATAGATCCCCAAACCTATCTTATTATCCATTAACCCTATTGACCTATTCAATTCTATACCTAGACCTAACTAAAACCACCTAGACTTAACACCCTACCCCCCTTGGAAACCCTTGTCAACCCCATGATTATCTTACCCCTTTGACCTATCACCTATTTAATAAGGTGGTGGGCATATTTTTTAATGAATAATTACAGTCATGGCTTGGTCTAAGCTTGGTTTAATTTTGTTATCATATTTTATTACCATATCGACTTAGGTCGATGGTTTATGAGGGAAATAAGTTAACCTCATTTAATGAGGTAGGTGGCATTATGATGGAGTTTTCAATGTTAAACCATTTGATTATGTTTAATCTTGTTTATTTATCACTAATCCTCTTTTCTATTGGAAGAGGGTTGCTTAGTCATCAAGCCTTGTAGAATCATCATTAATAGTGAGGTTGGTAGGGATTGTATTAAGATTTGGAGGTGTTTCTCTCTCCTCTTAGAATTGAGTGCGAAGTGATTCGAGGTATGGGGGAATGAACAAAAAGAATGGGTAAGGTGGATGGTAAGCAAAAGTGTTAGGAAGATGGAAAAATTGGGGTAAAAATAGTGAAATAGCTCAACTGGTTTGAATGGTGAGATGGATGGTTTAGAAAACATAGTGACGTTTGGTGAGTCCTAGAGATTTTCATCCTTTTAAACTTCTAAAATATTTTGCATGTTTGAAAGTAAGTAATTTGGATTTTTATGGTTTGTTTTGGTTACCATGTTGATTTAATGGAAAATATTTAGAGGGTACGCATGTAGACAGAAGTCTTTACACTTTTAGGTGCATATGCAGACCCATTATGACTATATATTGATACATTCATTTCATATATACATATAATGAATGTGTATATATATGTTATCTGGTTTGAATCTTGTCTACATGCATTTGTTTTGATTATTTTCTTATATGGGTCATATACTATGTTTCATACATGAGAGTTTGAAACGTGGCATGCCGTCTGCATGTTTTGAAAAAGATGAATGCGTTTTAATATAATGGCTAAGTGTATAAATTTGGCAAGCTTGGTGTCTTTAAATATAATGATTGTGTGATTGTTTTTAATGACTATGTTTTATTAAGGAGGATTCTGTGTGATTTTCTTGTGTCGTAGTTATAAAGACTAATGGTGTTCTCATGGGTATAAGTGGAAACATGATTTGGATATCCATTATGGTTGATTGTGTTTTATAAAGAGGTTTCTATGAGTATATATATGTGTATATATGTGTATATATGTGTGTATATATGTGTATATATGTGTGTATATATGTGTATATATGTGTATATATATGTGTATATATGTGTATATATATGTGTATATATGTGTATATATATGTGTATATATGTGTATATATATGTATATATATATGTGTGTATATATGTATATATATGTGTGTGTGTGTGTGTGTGTATATATATATATATATATAGTTAGGTTTGAATCTTATCCACATACAGTCATTTTATTATTTTCTAGACTGAGTTCTTGTACATATAAGTGGAAAATATTTTAAGAGGACTGTGTTTTTATATAATAGTTGAATGTTATAATGGTTGACAATCTTGGTGTTTTGGAAATAATGATTATGTTTTATTTAATCAAATGTGTTAATAGAAATAACCATGTCTATAGTTTCTATGTAACTGTGTTCTTGAGAAAATATGTGGGTTATGTTTTTTTTATGAGTTCATTAGGTGATCCCATTTTTGTGTTTTGTGACTTTAAAATTCAAATGAGCTCCATATGTTGTGTTATTTTTACATTCTGGTAACCTTGTTCTTTATTTTATTAAGAACTTATAGAAATATCTAGTTTTGGCATTATTATCTTGGGCTTCGATTATATTGTTATCTAGGTTTTTATTATGATATGTTTATACCAAACTTGTGTTGGGTTTATATAGATGTGTTGGTATCTTAATCATTTTGGTTAGTTTTTGTGTTGTATCAATATTTTAACATTGGACTCAATGTATCATTGGAATTGGTCACTGCTATTTATAGACTTTGTTATTAGAAATCGACTGTGGTATTTTAGTTATTTGTTGAGTAAGCCATGACTTCATTTTTGTTGGATTTGGGGTTGTATCATTATGAACTAGAGTATTATTGATATTTCAAGCTTTGTCTCTTTTGTATGATTAAATATTATTTGGAATCAATGGTGGAATTCTTTTTAATAATGACTGTGTCATGGGTTTTCTTTACCAAATTATTCAGTTATTTAAATTTATTTATGTGTGTGTGTGTGTGTGTGTGTGTGTGTGTGTGTATGTAAGTATATACATATATATGTTGTAAATTATATGTGATGATGTTTCTTTTATGACCGGGTTGCTCATTTGGACCTTATGTGGTTCACCATAATCTTTTATTTTGACCTTGGTATTTGGATTAATCCAATCTTGAATTTTATTGGGTTCTTGATTATGCTATTATTAGCTCGATTCGATGGTGTTCTTTATAATCATGCCTTATCATTTATTTGATTGTGTTAAGCTTTAAGTTTTAGGATTGCCATGTGTTTTATGATGATGCTTGCGAGTCATAAATTATTATATTGTTAATGTGTTTTGATTAATACTTTGACTTATTTATTTTAAGTTTTTTGGGTTGTGTTTAGACATGTGCCTTAGCATGTTTAATGATTTCATCTCATGTAACAGACACAAATGCATCAATTAAATTTTAGATTTGTATTTAGATGATTTATTAAGGCTTACTTATCTTCCATTTCAAAATGATATTTCTTAATATTCTCCATTGGTTATAAATTAAAATAAATATGACAAATATAATGGACGAGAATTTAGATCTAAATCACTACAACAAATTGAAACCTTAAAAGGCTAAAAAACCTATGGAAAGCTAGGTTTTGCATAAGAAAACTTAGAGGTTGAGTTCACCAAATGTTTACACCTTTGATTATTTACAAGTATATATTATTGGTTTAGATGGTTAAGACCAATCAATATATTAAATGAGTTTAAAAGTAGGATAAATTCAAAGCATATATAATGGATTAGAATTAATCCATTCTATATCATTCAATGGTCTATGTTAATCACCCTCACTCTTAATCTATACTTATACGATTTAATTATTCCCATCTCACCTTGGAATGATTTGATTGTGTTATGTATGTTTTTTTGTTCGATACATATTTGTTCAAAAATTGATGTGCTTAGAATTCATTACCTATTCCTGGTTACCAAAACCACCATCTTACTGATGGTTGGGGTGGTGAAGGCCACCAATGGAGGGCTCATAGGGCTAGTTGGGTGGGCTTGTCCTGATCAACTGGTTTGTGTTCAACTCCATGCTTTGATGACTTAGTATGGAAGATGGTAACAAACACATTTATTAATTTGATTAATTATTAGCATGTATATATGGCATAGGTTATAGTTGTTAATTTGATAGCATAGTAATCTTGTTAGATACTAACCTATGTTATATAGAAAAGGAATATGGAAAGGATAAATTAATTGTTGGTTGAAGCTATTATGTGGTACCTTGTATTATTTAATTATTAAAGTAGTATTTTATTATTTATAATCATAACAAACATGAATTGATTAAGTAGACCACTAGTTTATATATACTAATCCTACATTGATTTAATAATCCTTAAGTTAGATTTGGATGTATAATACAATCAATTCTTGGATGATTTTTCCTTACTAATTAATTCTTCATGGATCTAACATTCAAGTATGAGATTGATTTTATCCTAGTTAGATTAGTTGAATATTCATCATTAATTCTTGATGTCAATTGAATTAATCCATGAATATTCACTTGATATTTACTTAGATTTTTTCACATAGAGTTAATTCTGGAATTCTATTCTAAATAGAAGTTAATATTTTTTTTAAGTTTTACCACTTTATGGAACATGTTTACATAGATAATTTACATTAGTTGTTTAAATTTAGAATGAATAAAGATAGAAGTTGCATAGTAACTTGCATTAGTTGAATTATTGATTGGATAGCTTGTTACTCTTGTTCATAAGTACATAGTTGCATTTGGAATACTTAATACTTTTAGCATTGCATAAAATTGATAGTTAGATCATGAGAAAAATAAACCAAATACTCTTATCATGCACTTCAAACATTTTGGGCTACGTGTAAGGTATGTTTTCCATTTACAATTATAAAATATTGTTTCTTAAGTTATGTGTGTTAAATTATGAAATATAAAATTAATAAGTATATACTTGTATTAATTGGAAAAAGAGTTAATGTTTAATTAATTATTATGAATCAAATAAGGATCATGTACAATGTTTACTTAGATTATCTACTTGATTTGATACATGAATTTTAAGGAAACCATAATGTAATCTAAGATGATAAATAAGTCATTATATCAATCAAATCCACTGATAAAAACTTAAGTGATGCACTCATTGTTTCTTTTCTTATTAGTTTTATGATTTTCCATCATTTATGATAGCTAAACATGTTTGTCTGGTTACCTCAGTTGCATAACAGCAAACTTTGTAAGATTTCCTTAAGTGGAACCTTTTATTTGGGTTCCACTTGTCTTTAAACTCAAATGAACTTTGTGCTTTAATTTTGTTGTTGTATGCTTGTTATTTTCTAGTTGTTCAGTTCGATAGTAATGAATTCTTAACATATTAATGTCTAGTTGTCTAGTTAGATAGTAATGAATTCTTAACATATTAATGTCTTTAAAGTATTCATTTATGAAATAAAAAGAGTTCTTTGAGTGGATACCTAATTTGAATTCACTATTACTAGTTGCATAAGTTACTCTTTTATATAAGAAGCAAAAATTTAATTGTTGGAATGCTTTAAGCTCTTTATTATAGCATTGGCTATGCCAATCTAAATAGATACATAGATTATAGAATGGAAATATCTACATCATGAACTTTTATAACCATCAATGTTTGATTTAAATGGTGTAAAAATAGTGAAATGACCATGAAGGTTGAAGGGTGTTATAACCTAGCTAGTAGCACTAAGTAATCTTGTACTTAATCTATTTTCTCTTCTTCTTTAACATAATTAGCTACATGAATGAATCAAAATATATATGTGTTGAATTAATTATGTTTACTAATTTTAAGTGCTTGTTTAATTTATATAGCATGTATCATAATCCAAACCCATGATTAACCTGAATGATAACTTAAGAATAATAAAGATATCCTTATAGGTTAAACCAATCCTTTAATTTAACCATCCTCAAATGAGACTAAAATCTACTAAGGAGAGTAATGTATTTACCTAGGGTTAAGGACCTAGAAATGATCTTATGAGGAAGTATGGGTGCCACCTATGGTGCTTGAGACTTATTAGTATATGCATATGTTGATATACCCCAAATTCCATAATCCTTCTAAGAAAAACAAACTTCCCCACATAATATTTTGTATGTGTTTAACTCTAATGAATTACCTCAGTTCCCCTCTTTCGATTCCAATAACGTATGCACATAGTGCATCAAATGTTTTCATTGCATTCACAAGACTTGTTAGATGGCATAACACATCACCAAAGCATATTCTAATATATAATTTCATAATTTTTTTGGGCGTTATTTCATCTTATATTAGAGAAATTTTATAATATAGGGAACTATAAGAATAAGTGTTTTCTGTTAAACTTTTGAAATCTTCTAAGTTATCACTTATGATTTCTCAGAATGGTTAGAACATGATCAAGTGGAAGCAACATCCATGGAAATCATTTGAATGTCAATCCATCTAGGGGTAGAGGTCAAGGATGTGGAAGGGGTCATCGAGGCCACATCCTTATTCACAACCTAGATGAATTACCTATGAATAATGTTGATATAAATATCAAAGTACCCCATGCTGAAGTAGTCAGTGGGATTCCAACTGATAAGCATGAGAAAATTCTTAGTCGAATATTGATTGTCCTTAAAAATTTGCAAGGAAATATTGATAATCAAGAACAAACATTGAATATTCTTGAAGGGGTAGTTTAAGAGGAAGTACCTAGACTAGAAATGGGACAAGTGGAAGGAACTATAATTCAAGAATGATCTTAGAGCACCATTGGCCTAATCATCAAAGATATAAAAAAGGTTTCACCACCTACCTTTTCAAGTGAAGAATCAGGTGATGCAGTCGATGCTTGGTTGGTAGTAATTCAATTTTCATAGTATACCTTCCAATGTGAAAGCCAAAGTAGCATCTTATCATCTAGTAGGACCTGCAACATTATGGTAGAACCTCCTTTATGCTATTAAAAGGTATCATCCTTTAAATATATCTTGGTGTATTTTTGAGACTCAATTCTATAAGAGGTACTTGAATAAAAATTATAAGGAGTAGAAAATCATTGATTTTTAGCTTTTAAAGTAAGAGAACATGTATGTTGTTGAATATAATAACGAGTTTTTGAACTTGCTATGTCATGTGAACTATATGCATGATGAAGAAAATAAGATTACTAAATTCAATATTTGGCTTAAGGAGATTTTGATGCATGATGTTAACATAATAAATCTAAAAACCTTGGCTACAACCATAGAATCAACATACAGAGCTGAGGAGAAAAAAAGTCTCGCTAAAAGGCAAGAAAAGAATTCAAGTCTAATAAGTAGTATTCTAAAGACAAGAACCTTTCTTCCATAAACAAGAACTTTAAAAAAATTGATCCTAATCATAGATTTTTAAGAGGTAATAAGAATTTTATCAAGTTTTCTAATTAAAATATAAATTTCAAGTCCCATGGATCTTTCAAATTTGGTTCTTATAAGAAGGAACAACATCAAAGTAACTCACGTGGACCTACCACGGGTGCTAACACTATTCTAGTATCATCTTATAAATCAATTATGTGCTAATAATGTGGTGAAAATCACTATAAAAAGGACTATCTTAAACTAAAATCAGGCCAAACAATGAACCATAGAGTATATGTTACTATTGATAACTACAATGCTAACTTGCAAGCCACTCTAATTGAGACTCAAGGTACAATTAATGGTTTTCCTTTAACTATCTTGATTTATTCTAGTGTAACAAATTATTTTATTTCTCCTTTTGTTTCTAAACAATGTAATAATAAACCCACTTTGATAAGAGAAGGTTAGGAATTTGAATTTGGTACTGGCAAGAAAGTGCCTATTCTTGAGTGCTTAGAACAAGTAGAATTAGATCTTGGTGTTTTTAAGACCAAGGTGAATCTTTTTCTCATGCCTTTAGGGTCTTATGATCTCATTCTTGGGATGGATTGACTACATAAACATCAATCCATAGTTGATTTTATGGGAAAAAGGGTATGATGCACCAATTACCTTGGCCAAATTGTAGAATTTCAAGGTATGCAAGGGTCCACAAGATGTAAAACACTTTTAGCCTTACAACTAAAAATAAATATTAGAAAGGGATAAAATCTCTATGGAATCCAACTATAGGAAATATCTAAGGAAAAAGAGATAGAGCATGTATATTTTCCTATACTAAGGGATTTTATGGATGTCTTTCTTGAAATGTTGCCTAGTTTACCACCTAAGTGAGAATTTAATTTCTCCATTGACATCATACTCGGATCTGCCCTTACATCTAAGGCACCTTAACACATGAATGTGGTTGATCTACAAGAATTAAAAGTTCAACTGCAAAAAAATTTAGATAGTGGAAGCATATGGCCAAGTATGTCTCTTTGGGGTGATATAGTAGTCTTTTTGAAGGACAATAATCAAAGGCTCTTTGCATTGATTACTACATGTTGAATAAGGTAAAAACAAAAAATTACTGTCCTCTACCTAGAATCAATAATTTATTTGACCAAATGAAGGGTGCCATAATATTTTTTAAGATTGACTTGACGTCTGGTTACCATCATATGCACATCAAGGAAGAGGACATTCATAAAACTACCTTTAGAACCCGATATGAACACTATGGGTTTACAATTCTACCTTTCAGCTTAAACAATGCACTTGTAACATTCATGAACGTTATGAACAACATATTTAGATATTTTTTGGATAAATTTTTATTGGTTTTTCTTGATGATATTCTAATTTACTCCAAAGATGAGGCTGAACATGATCAACACCTCTATTTAGTCTTGAAAAGACTAAGACAACATAAGCTTTATGCAAAATTATCCAAATTTGCATTTTATGAATATATAATTCATTACTTAGGACACATTATTTCCAAAGAAATCATTTTTGTTGACCTTACCAAGATCAAAGCTATCCAAGATTGGCTTACTCCTTCTAATGTGCATGAAGTGTGAAGCTTCATGGGATTGGCTAGTTATTACCAATGCTTTGTTAAAAATTTCTCTAGTGTGGCCTATCCAATCACTTCCTTATATCACATAGGAAAGAAGTTTGTATGGACTCCTCAATATGAGGAAGCTTTTGTTAAGTTGAAAATGTTGCTTACTAAAACTCCTATTTTGATCATACCAAACCCAAATAGTAACTTTGAAGTTTAGGTTGATGCTTTTAAATAAGGCTATGGAGGTATCTTAACTCAAGATGGCAAGGTTTTCACTTATGAGTTATGAAAATTAAAATAACATGAAAAGAACTATCATACACATGACATAGATCTTGCTACCATTTTTCATGCACTTAAGCAATGGAAACATTTCCTATTGGGAATGCCTTTTCAAATGAAATTTGATCATCAAAGTATTGAGTTTTTGTTTTCTCAATAATATTTAAATGCACATCAATGTAGGTGGTTAGAATTTTTGAAATTTTTTGACATGAATATATCATATGTCAAAGGAAATAAGAATCATGCGGTTGATGCACTTATTAGATGCGCATACCTTATTGTTTGTTAGTGTGAGAAAGAAATTTTAGAAGTGCTATTTTGGAACAATAGCTTGCCGATGTATTCTACCATGATATAAGAGCAAGTTTGGTTGATGAGCCAGTAGCAAAAAGATTTGCTAAGTTTTCTATTGTAATAGACGGCCTAATAAGGCATAAAGGAAAAATTTATGTCCCTAAGATGGGTGACTTAAGAAATTATGTACTTAATAAAGTTTATACATCACCTTATTATGCTCATAAAATGGTTACAAAAATGATGCATGAGCTAAAAATGCTCTATTTTTGGCCTAGAATGAAGCATGATATTGTTGAATTTGTAACAAAATGCTTAAAATGTTAGTAGGTTAAGGCTGAGCATTGCCATCTAGGAAGGCTATTGTACCATCATGATATTCCAAAAGATAAGTGGGTTTTAGTCTCACTTGATTTTATTATAGGGATGACAAAATCCATGCAACAAGCATGATACAATCTTGGTAGTGATTGATAAAAAAGTTGGCCACTTTATTGTTGGAAATTTAATAGATGATGCATCCATATATTTAGAATGCTTTATGAAGTAAGTAGTGAGATTCCATGGTATACCTGAAGTGATCATATCATATTGAGATAAATTATTTACTTCAAGGTTTTGGCATAATTTAACTATAGCCTTTGGAACAAAGCTGAATTTTAGCTCTTCTTATCATCAATAAATGGATGGGAAAACAGAACGGCTCAACCAAATGGTTGAATATATATTGTGCATGTATGTAATGGATCAATAAGTGAAATGGGAGGATTATATTTATCTGTTTGAATTTACATATAATAATTCCTACCATTCAGCTATAAAGAAGGCTCCATTTGAAGCCTTATTTATAAATAAGTGAAAAACATCTATTGGTTGGGATAGCTTAGAAAATAGGGCTATTAATGGACTTGAATTACTTCTAGAATATGATAGGCAAATAGAAATAATAAGGAAAAATTTAAAAATATTTTTTGATAGGCAAAAGAGCTATGCATACCTTAAGATAACTATGCGAGAATTCAATGTGGTGGATAAAGAATTTCTATGTATTAGACCATAAAAAAATTCTATTAAATTTGGCAAGGTTTCCAAGTTAACACCATATTTTGTCAGGCCTATTGACATAGTGGAAAATTTTAGCCCTATTGCTTATTGGCTAGTAATTCCTCCTTCGCTTTCAAGGATTTATGATGTTTTCATGTTAAATTATTGAGAAAATATATACCTAATCCATCTCATGTCTTAAATTGGACTCATTTACAAGTCACATAAGAGGAAAAGATCTAGTTGAAACTAGTGAGAATATTAGACCATCATAACATTAAACTACATAATAGGGATATACAACAAGTTTTAGTGCAATAGAACCTTTTTAGTTAAAGGGGCACCACTTGAGAAGATGCTCATATTTTTAGACAACATTATGCGTGGATTTTTTATTAAGTCACCGGGATGGCTCCATTACAATAGGGGAAGGATGTTACAATCCTATATTTTCATTATATAGTATGTTGTTATTACATTAACATTATGATGCTAGACTTGTTTTAGCTATTATTTAGATGGATTATCTATGATACTAGTTACACCAGTGTTGGCTACATACATAATTCTATTATTAATTATCTTTATGGACTTATTTTTTTGTTGATGATGATTTTATAATCTATATTGATTATTGATTTATGATATAATGTGATTTATGCCATTTTTTTGGTTGTAAGTTTTGTCTATGGGCTAGGTAGGTGATGGAGGTCATATTCTTGAAACCAATGAATTCTGAGCATGGTGACATGTTTAAAAGGTATACTTATTGTTTGATTATCCTTTGGACACCTTAATTTGGTTGTTATATTTGTTGACTATGGTCCTTATTTTAGTGATTACTATTGTACTTTACTGATATCATTATGAGTCATTAGTTATTGTTATAGTTTGTTATACTTCATTAAATATTTATCAACCATAGTATTTTCATACGTGCAGCTCCATTCTCTATTTTATGTAGGTCCCCAAACCTCTCTTGTTCTCCATTAACCATATCAACCTATTCAATTCTATACCTAGACCTAACTTAACCCACCTAAACCTAACACCCCACCCCCCTTGGAAACCCTTGTCAACCCCATGCTTATCTTACCCCTTTGACCTAATAGCTATTTACTAAGGTGGTGGGCATATTTTTTAATGACTAAGTATAGTCATGGCTTGGACTAAGCTTGGTTTAATTTGATTATGATCTTTTATTACCATATCTAATTATGTTGATGGTTTGTGAGGGATTTGATTATCCTTTGGACACCTTAATTTGGTTGTTATATTTGTTGACTATGGTCCTTATTTTAGTGATTACTATTGTACTTTACCAATATCATTATGAGTCATTAATTATTGTTATAGTTTGTTATAATTCATTAAATATTTATCAACCATAGTATTTTCATGTGTAGCTCCATTCTCTATTTTATGTAGGTCCCCAAACCTCTCTTGTTCTCCATTAACCATATCAACCTATTCAAATCTATACCTAGACCTAACTTAACCCACCTAGACCTAACACCCCACTCCCTTGGAAACCCTTGTCAACCCCATGCTTATCTTACCCCTTTGACCTAATAGCTATTTACTAAGGTGGTGGGAATATTTTTTAATGACTAAGTATAGTCATGGCTTGGACTAAGCTTGGTTTAATTTGATTATGATCTCTTATTACCATATCTACTTATGTTGATGGTTTGTGAGGGAAAAAAGTTAACCTCATTTAATGAGGTAGGTGGCATTATGGTGGAGGTTTCAATGTTAAACCGTTAAATTATGTTTAATATTTTTTTTTATCACTAATCTTCTTTTTTATTGGAGGAGGGTTGCTTAGTCATCAAGCCTTCCAGACTCACCATTAATGGTGAGGTTAGTGTGGATTATATTGGGATCTGGAGGTGTCTCACTCTCCTCCTAGAATTAGATGCAAAGTGATTGGGGGTATGGGGGAATGAACAGAAAGAATGGGGAAAGTGAATGGTAGGTAGACGTGTTAAAAAAATGGAAAAATTGGGGTACAAATAGTGAAATAGCTTGACTAGTTTTAAAGGTAAGTTATATGGTTTGGAAAACATATAATGATGTTTGGTGAGTCCTAGATCTTTTCATCCTTTTGAAATTTTAACATCTTCTACATGTTTACAAGTAAATCCTTTGGATTTTTTTGGTTTGTTTTGGTTACTATGTTAATTTAATGGAAAGATTTAGAGGTTGCACATGCAGCTAGAAGTCTTCAGACTTCTAGGTGCATACACAGACCCATTATGACTATATATCAATGCATTCATTGCATATAAAATTACAATGAATGTATATATAATATATATGTGATGTCTAGTTTGAATCTTGTCTACATTTAGTTGTTTTGATTATTTTCTTGTATAGGTCATGGATTGTGTTTCATGTATGAGAGTTTTAAATGTGGCGTGCCATTTGTGTGTTTTAAAAAGATGGTTGTGTTTTAATATAATGGTTGAATGTATAAAGTTGGCAAGATTTGTGTCTTTAAATATAATGACTATGTGATTGTTTTTAATGATTGTGTTTTATTAAGGAGGGTTCTGTGTGATTTTATTGTGTCCTAGTTGTAAAGACTAATAGTGTTCTCATGGGTATAAGTGGAAACATGATTTGGATATCCATTACAGTTGATTATGTTTTATAAAGAGGTTTTTGTGAGTTTTCATTAGTTACATATATAGTATTGGGTTTGATTCTTATCCACATGTAGTCATTTTATTATTTTTTGGACTGGGTTCTCATGCATATAAATGGAAAACATTTTGAGAGGAATGCACTTTCTTTATAATGGCTAAATGTTATAATGGTTGACAAGCTTGATATTTTGGAAATAATGACTGTATTTTATTAAATTGACTTTGTTAATGGAAATAAACATGTCTATGGTTGTTATGTAATTGTGTTCTTGAGAAAAGATGTGGGTCATGTTTTTTTTAGTTCATTAGGTGATCCCATTTTTGTGTTTTGTAACTTTAAAATTTGAATGAGGTCCATATGTTGTGTTATTTTTACATTCTGATAAGTTTGTTCTTTATTCAATTAGGAACTTATGAAAATATCTAATTTTGGCAAATTATCCTAGGCTTTAATTATATTATTATATGTGTTTTTGTTATGATATGTTTATACCAAACTTGTGTTGGGTTTACATAGATGTGTTGATATCTCAATCATTTTGGTTATTTTCAATGTTATATCAATCTATTAACATCAAACTTGATGTATCATTAGAATTGATCATTGCCATTTACAAACTTTGTCATTAGAAATACGTTGTGGTATTTTAGTTATCTGTTGAGTAAGTCATGACTTCATTTTTGTTGGATTTGGGGTTATATCATTCTGAACTAGAGTATTATTGATATTTTTAGCTTTGTCTCTTTTGTATGATCAAAGATCATTTGGAATCGATGGTGGAATTCTTTTTAATAGTGATTGTGTCATGGGTTTTCTTTACCAAATTGTTTAGGTATTTAAATGTGTGTGTGTGTGTGTGTGTGTGTGTGTGTGTGTGTGTGTGTGTGTGTGTGTGTGTGTGTGTGTGTGTGTGCATGTGTGCGTGCGTGCGCACGCATGCTATATATTATATGTGATTGTGTTTCTTGGTTATTCATTTGGACCTTATTTGGTTCACCGTAATAATTTATTTTGACCTTAGTATTTGGATTAATCTGGTCTTCACTTTTTTTGGGTACATGATTATGTTGTTACTAGCTCAATTTGATGGTGTTGTTTATAATCATTCCTTATCATTTATTTGACTATGTTAAGCTTTAAGTTTTAGGATTTTCATGTGTTTTATGATGATTCTTTTGAGTCATAAATGATTATTTTGTTAATGTATTTTGATTAATACTTTGACTTAGTCATTTTAAGTTTTCTAGGTCATGTTTAGACCTGTAACATATGGAGGCACAATTAATTATTTTTGATGTATTAAATATATATTTATTAATTGATTTATATTTTAATTGTGTCATTAATTGAATTGGTTTCATTACTAGTTTGGAATGTGTGTATTTTCATTCTTGGACTAAACCTGAATATTTACAAGTATATATTATGGGTTCAGATGGTTAAGATTGATCAAGATATTGGATGGGGTTCCAATTAGGAGAACTTTGAAAGTATATAATATAATATAATTAATCTAATTTATATCATTTGATGGTCTAAGTTAATCATCCTCACTCTTAATCTATACTTAGATGATTTAATTAGTCCCATCTCACCTTGGAATGATTTCATTGTGTTACATATGTCTTTTTATTTGATATGTCTTTATTCAAAAATCGATGTGATTAGAATTCATTACCTATTATTGATTACCACAACCACCATCCTATTGATGGTTGGGTTAGTGAGGGCCACCAATGGAGGGCTCATAGGGTTGGTTGGGCAGGTTTGTCTTGATCACCTAGTTTATGTTTGATTCCATGCTTTGAAGACTTCGTATGAAAGATGGTAACAAATGCATTTATTGATTTGATTAATTATTAGCATGTATATATGGCATAGTTTATAGTTATTAATTTAATAACATAGTAATTTTTTTGGATACTAACAAATATTATATAGAAAAGGAATATGGAAAGGATAAATTAATTGTTGGTTGAACCTATTATGCAGGTACCTTGTATTATTTAATTATTAAAGTAGTATTTTATTCTTTATAATCATAACAAGCAAGAATTTATAAGTAGACCATTAGTTTATATATACTAATCCTACATTGATTTAATAATCCTTAAGTTGGATTTGGATGTATAATGTAATCAATTCCTAGATGTTTATTCATTGCTATATTAATTATTCATAGATCTAACATTCTAGTATGAGATTGATTTTATCCTAGTTAGATTAGTTGAATATTCATTATTAATTCTTGATGTCAATTGAATTAATCCATGAATATTCACTTGAGATTTACTTACACTTTTTTACATAGAGTTAATTCTAGAATTCTATTATAAGTAGAAGTTAATATTTGTTTTAAGTTTTACCACTTCATGGAACACATTTACATAGATACTTTACATTAGTTATTTAAATTCAAAAATAAACCAAATGCTCTTATCATGCACTTCAGACTTTTTAGACTAGGTGCAAGGTATGTTTTCTTTTTAAAATTATAAAATATTGCTTAATTTATGTGTGTTAAATTATGAAATATGAAATTAATAAGTATATACTTGTATTAATTGGCAAAAGAGTTAATATTTAATTAATTATTATGAATCAAAGAAGGATCATGTAAATGTTTACTTAGATTATCTACTTGATTTGATACATGAATTTTAAGGAAACCATAATGTAATCTAAGATGATAAATAAGTCATTATATCAATCAAATCCATTGATAAAAACTTAAGTGATGCACTCATTATTTCTTTTCTTATTAGATGTATGTTTTTCCATCCTTTCCGATAACTAAACTCATTTGGCTAGTTGCCTCAGCTACCTAACACAAAAATTTGTAAGAGTTCCTTAAGTGGAACCTTTTATTTGAGTTCCACTCATCTTGAAACTCAAATGAACTTCGTGCTTGAATTCTGTTGTATGCTTTCTATTTTCTAGTTGTCTAGTCCGATTGTAATGAATTCTTAACAATTAATGTCTTTAGAGTATTCATTTATGAAACTTTTTATGAAATAAATTTTTTTATGAAATAAAAAGAGTTCTTCCTTGAGTGTATACCTGATTTGAATTCACTATTACTAGTTTCATAAGTTACTCTTTTATATAGGAATCACATATTTAATTTTTGGAATGCCTTAAAATCTTTATTATAACATTAGATATGTGAATCTAAATAGCTTCATAGACTATAGAATGGCAATGTCTACATCATAAATTATTATAACCATCTATGTTTGATTTAAATGGTGTATGAATAGTTCAATGACCATGAAGGCTGAAGGGTGTTATAACCTAGCCAACAGTACTAAGGAATCTTATACTTTATCTATTTTCTCTTATGATTTAACATAATTAACTCCATGAATGAATCAAAATCTACATGTGTTGAATTAATTATATTTGTTGATTTTAAGTGCTTATTTAATATATATAGCATGTGTCCTGATCCAAGCACATGATTAATCTGAATGATAACTTAAGATCAATAAATCTATCCTTCTCAGTTAGAATAATCCATTAACTTAACCATCCTCAAATGGGACTAAAACTCATTGAGGAGAGTGATATATTTTCCTAGTGTTAAGGACCTATAAATGGTCCTATGAGGAAGTATGAGTGCCACTTATAACACTCATGACTTATCAGTGTATGCATACACTGATACACCCCAAATTCCATAATCCTTCTAAATAAAAACAAGCTTCCCCATAGTACCCTTTGTATGTGTTTACCTCTAGCAAATTACCTCAGTTGCCCTCTTTCATCTCCAATCGTGTATGCACGTAGTGAATTGAATGTTTTATTATGTTAAAAAGACTTGTTAGAGGACCTAACATGTGACCAAATCATACTCTGATATATGATTCAAAAAAAATTGGGGTTGTTTCACAGGTAAAACAAAGTATGCCCTAGTATTTATACCATTTCATATTTTTTGGACTATTATTAGAATACAAACATTACTAGATAACCTAATACCACATTAGACTTGTTAAATCCACTAAAAATGACACAATAATCTACATATAGTTATCTATAGTGTCAATACATGAAAATTTATGTATATATAACTACCTCAGTGAAATAAATATAATAAGCATCTATATCTAGCATGGATACTTATACTTAGATAAAATTCACCTCATGAAGACACTGTTATCACAATTATGAAGGTACATATAAACTTTTGATGACAAGAGTATCAATAAGGGTCCTCATGTCTAGTTGCATGTGCATCAAAATGATAAAACCAAAGCAATATTATAGTTACATAAATTAATAATGAAGGGTTACATCCAACATGTTTACACTTATAGATACCCTATTATACACATAAGTTAATTACCATGAAAATTCAATGGGACTCAAACCATTTGTCTTATTACAATAAAGATTAGGCATTAAGGAGTTAAAATATGACATACATGTATAATATCATTTCCTTTTTCACATGGTTATCTATGGTTTTTAGAATATGATACAACCATAATGATCATAGGATAGACATAATTATTTAGACAAATTATAGTCATGAATTTTATCAAAATTTTTAATATACATAAAACACCATACCAAATAAAAAGATGGGATTTTATTCATTTTACAACATTATACACATTAAATTAATGCACTATAATAATGTAAGAGTAAATAAATTTTGTCATACAAACTCAAGACTATGTATACATGTTTTAACCTAATAAATTCAATTGACACTCACATTCATATGCTTATATATAAAAATCTAATAATTTAAGAGAAGTGACTAGATCAGAGTTGAATCCATCAAACAATTTATATTAATGATAGATATTTTACTCCACATTCATGTACATTAACATATTTATAATACCAAAATGTATACATCAAGATCAAATGGAGGTAAACACTTCATTTTTGTGTAGCATGAATAGTTTAATAAACTAATAGATGCTCACAAAATCCTTCATAAACCCATTTTACATATATATATCATTATACTAATATTAAAGGTCAAGCTAATATATTGACAAGTAAAATATAAAACCACTATGAATCATTATAATCACTACTCCTTCATAGTCAATAAATAAATAATAGATATCTACAATGCTACTATTTATATTTAACAAATAAATCTAATGATAACAATTTATTGTGATACTAATAAAGGAAAGTGGGAATGAGTTAGATGAGCCCTCCCTAAGTGTCCCTTACCACCCAATCATTGATCTAAACATTAAATAGTACCCCAAGTATAAGAACAATGAAATAAATGTCTATTCAAGTCCATGGGTAAGAGAGATATATAGATTAGTTTCCAAAAAATAAGAATGTAGCTAAGGATTTAATGACAACACCACTAGTGTGATCAAAATAAAAAAATATAGAAACACATATATACATATAAAATTGAGCTCAAAATGAAATAGGTATAATAATCATAACTAGTAGTTTATTTACCTCTCAAACACAACACACACACACACACACACACACACACACACACACACTTAATTAGCTAAAACCAAATAAAAACTTAATAATATTAAATATGAAATATTCTTAAGGCTAAAAATATGTAGTGAGAATAACCTAATGAAGATAATCATGTGGAGGGATACACAAGGACATTTTATGCTTTAGAAGAGCTCCTACCCTTTAATTATACCAAATGATACTCCTTACATATACGTGAAATTTTCATGGATATCACATGTATATCTATAACTAAATCAAAAATTTAAAACTAAGAGAGATAAAATAAATATGAGAGATTAAATTTAATTTTTCTCAAAATTTCATATATAATCTTGAAGTTGCTAAAATAATATTTGAGTTCTCTTGGCATTTCTTCTTGTTTCCTCATGTGTCCTCTAAATTTCCAAAATTTCCATATAAATCCATACAAAACTTCCCAAATAACTCCAATGATAAAAAAATGGGGCCATGGAGGTTAAATTTGGTAAGTTTTCCATTATCCCTCCATGCTTCCACTCTATCATTCTCGTCATGATGCACACTAGAGTTCTACCCTAATTTATCTCCACCTTATTTTCTCTCTTTTGTTATTTTATTTTCCACTCTTTCTTCTATTCCATCTTATCTCTAGGTTAACACCATTCATGGCATAATATTTTATTTAAGTATTATATCCCCTTTTAATCATTTAAAATATTTTACAAAAATAATAATTTATCATTACTCCCTTTAAGTCAAAGGTCATGACCATGCAATGGTACCTTAGTTATTTCTATAAATAAGCACTTAAGTGTTTTATATTATAAAGGACAAACACATTCCATGTCTTAACATATTAACATCAAATGGTGCTCATACAAATGTACCAACAAACCAATAATCAAAATAGGAAAATTTTACAAGGTGTAGACTAATAAAAATGAAAAACTTTTATGTCCAATGAGCACAAAGTACTAAGAAAACATTCTCCTTATTCTTTCATTATTTCCAAGGATTGAAAATAATTTCATCATGTTAAAACATTTATTTTGACCCTAAATTCACATGAGGTGCATTACAACTTTCTTTGATTCTAAAAAAAATGGAATCACTCTAATACTCCTGATCAAACTAATCGATCATTAAAACACACCTTAGTATATGGAAAAAATAAAAGGTGACAAAAAATTTACACAACACTAGATTCACACATTATGAACACACAAGAAATGCAAAGTGGAATAGTATATATCATGTACACATGTTATTACAAATACATATATACTAAAGCAACATTTTCTTCTTAGATTCCTTTATGACTAGGCCCAGGTCATCCCCATCAGACAACATTACTTAAAAACATGAAACAAACATAAAAAATACATAAATGGAAAAGATGAAATATAAAATATTATAACTACATAAATAAATTAAAGTACAAAAAATCAATAAATGAAGCACTAAAGCTATGCCACTGACATGGATTAAATATAATTAACTCATAATAAAATTACAACTAAGTTATGAAACAAAAAGTTGAATCTATAAAAATAAGTAGGTATTATTAGAAATATGTTGAATATACAATATTTAGAGGTTTTATATTAATATATGACATCCACACCTTGTTAAATGAGGTGTCATCATGGAACCTACAAAAAAAAGTGATGATAATATTGATGGAAAGTGTTTTCATCTTCTTGGGTGGTACATCTATCACTAAGTTGATCCCATTGGATCAACACCTACTGAATGTTTCAATTTCATATCTTAACTTTTTGATAGGTCAGGATCCTTATAGAGTTTAGTTACACTTTATCCTCATCCTATACCTTAATTTATTCCAATAAAAAATATGAGATGAACCAAATACATATTTTCTCAATAAAAAAACATGAAACACATCATGAATCCTATAAAGATAAGGATAGATAGATAATAATAAATAGGTGTGATATTTTCCATAATGTCAAATGGACCAAAAAAACACAGATCTCATTTAGAAGCCTTAAAAAACTTAATGGAAATTTTTTGAGTTCTAACTCTTATATATAAATTGTCTAATAAATCAAATTCTCTATGAGTTATTTTCAAGTCTACATAGATCTTTTCCCTATTAGAGAAAGCCTTCAACATTTGACGAATAAGATCCATTCTAGTGTCATAACCATATAGGGTTTTAGGTCCTACATCATCTCTATTTTCCAAACCTTCCTAACCAAGGGGAGTTTTTAATTTATGTCTAAAAAGGATTCAAAATTATCCATCTTAATTAGTGAAAGATAAGTTTTATTTTGTGAAAAATTAACTAAGTGGATATAATATTCACACTTGGTTTTTTGATGTATTACATATATTCTCTGCATATCTTTAATTACTTGGTTTAGAATTTTAGTTTGACCATCTATTTTCATATGGTATGAAAAATTTAAATTCAAATGTGTTCTAATGGAATTAGTCAAGATATTCTAAACTCTTGAAGTGAATAAATTATATCAATCAAAGATGATAACTTAGGAACTTCATGAAGGCACACTATTACCTTCACAAATCTCTTAACAAAATTAAAGACACCATCAATAATATTTAATATAATAAAAATTAAAACTTTTCTAAAATTATTAGTCACCACAAAAATAGTATAATGTCAACATCGAGACTTAGGTAGTCTTGATATGAAGTCCATAAAAATTATAGACCATTTATAGTCTATCATAAAGTGAGGATAAGTAAAATCACCTGGATGAAAATTACATCTTTAAATTTATAGTAGTCAAAGAATTTTTATATAAAATGAACCACATCCTTATTTAATGCATCCCATAAATACGACATTTTGAGTTCATGTGCAATTTTGGTAACACCTAGATGAGAAAAATGAGATGTAGCATGCACTTCTTCCAACACTTGCTCTTTTACCTTAGCAAAATATAAAATATAAATTATACCTTGGTGCCTAAAAATAATCTAACTTAAATTAAATATTAGAAGAAGAATCAACCATAAGTTATTTAGACAATTAAACACATATTTATTTTCAAATTATATCAATTTCAAATAAATAATTTTGATATTTTATCTTTAAAAATACTGTGCAACAAGATGAGTGTCTATTGAGTTCCTGAAAAACATGGTTTTATTTACTTTTGATATATGAAATGTTCATATTAAAATTATTGATTAAATATATCCATATTCACTTATTTCCATTCAACTCATTTTTTTAATATAGGTGCTCAAGGTTACGATGGTCTAATTTCACTCTAAAATGTTTCCCAAGTAGAAAATATTTCCACTACTTGAGTGTATGGATAACTAGTTTTAATTATAGATGATTAGTGTGGTAATGTTTTCATGATATTTGATTTTGTGAGAATAATAAACAACCACCCAATCCTCATAGTTAATAATTCCACCAAACCCATTAGTTGATGTGAAAGTCCAAAATTAAAAGTTGCCATTAAGATCTAGTATAATGAGGATAGGTGCAATAGTTAATAACTCATTGAGCCTTTAAAAAGATTCCTCACACTAAGGTGTCTAAATAAAATCATTTCCTTTATATTTCAAGGAAATAATTGGTTAGGCACTCTAAAAAAAAATAATGAATGTACAATAGTAACTATACAATCCCATGATGCTTTTCACTTCATGAATATTTATAGGATTAAGACACTCCTTCATAAACTTGATCTTATCAGGGTCAATATAAAGAACCTCCTTTGAAATTATATGCCTCAAGTAATTAATATTAGTTTGTGTAGATAGTAATATTTGGTATTATACACTTGACAATAATATTTTTACCAAGCATAGGTATCTTTGATTTATGCATGCATAAATTACACTTTTTCACATTCTTCCTTAACCATTCATCCATATATGTGCTCAACCATCTTGAATTTCCATTATTATTACAAAACATTTCCCTAGTATCCACCTGAATAGATAAATATCATTCTCAAGCATCTCCTACCTAAATAGATAAATATCATTCTCAGTCTATCTCTTGATCTTATACCACCATTTTGTTTTCTCTAAATAGTTCCACACTTTCTTAAATAGTTTTATCATTGTGAGCTTGTCCACACACCCTTTAATGTATATTTTCCAAAAAAAAATTCATATGGGTCAATTCATATGTTTCACACTTTTTATAAGGAAATCACCCAAATATTCAGTTATATAATCATACCAAGCATAAGTTTATTATCATATATCACTGTAAATCACTTCATACATTAAGAGGAACTATCTTAAAGTTTAAAAATATTAAACCCATAAAATTAAAAAACCATGAGATAATTTTGAGTACCATTTCAAGTTTAAATTATAGGTTTTCAAGTGTTGAAATCCATACACAAAATGAATTACATGTTAGTATTACACTAGATTTCACACACTCATCTAGGTAGGAGAACTATGTTCATTTTGACTCAACTCTTCATAGCATTGTATACATAGGAAATGATTAGCCATAAGTGGTTGTTGAGGTTAGGTCAACCCTTCATTTTAACCCATTTTTTAGGTTTTAAATTGGTCCTATAGTTCACAACTAGGGTTTAAATTAAAGAAAAGTTTAAAAAATACACTTGCATGGGATTGCATATATAAAATCCATTATCAAATGTAAATGCATTATTTAGAAATTTAGAAAATAAAAATAGACACATAGGATATTTATTTACCATAGAAGACAATTCCACACTACATAGGCATCTAAGAATCTTAGATTTGTGTAAACTCATGCAAACTATTTGTTTCAAGATTCGAGGATTCAGATGCCCATTTAAGTTTATTTTTGATGATTTTACCTTGTAAAAACCTAACACAAACCCAAAAAATATAAGTACTCAATTATTATAAGTATTTTATATAAACATAAATTTACTTTATTCTACTAATTACACTCATATATTTTTAGTTATTTCACATCTTAAACAATCTATCTGACTTTTCCATAATTTTATCCTATTTTTTTGCATTAATCCAAAAATAGATAAAACATATTGGTCATCTTGATGTCAATCTATCATGCAGGATTTTGAAGATAAATAAAACATAATAAGGTATAATTTGATACCTAAGGATAACCATGATGGTGCACTAAAGTAGTTGCTAAGTGTTACACAGTGGTCCATGAAAATTGTAAAAACTAGTTTTGCCTTATGATATAAATATAAAGTAAAAAATTTAACATATGTGAAATGGATGTTTATGTAGGATTCACCAATATGTTTTATCTATTTTTTTATTAATTAAACATTAATAAAGTAAAAATTTATAAAATTACAATTGCTTAAGATGTACAATAATTAAACAAATCTTGGTATAACTAGTAGAATGTAGTAACTATAAATTTATAGATTACACTTAGAGGAACTTAATAATTATCTTATTTTAGATCTTTTAAAGTCTATGATAGGGTAAAATCATCAACAAAGATCATAAAATTTTCTAAAATGCTTTGATCTAGAAATTGTAGACACTAAATTTGAACTATATAGTACCTCAATCTTAAACACTTGGAAAATATCTATTATAGTTGTACCCTTTAATTTTAAGACCTTACATACTATTATTATAATTACCAAACCTTCTATACTTTGAAAAATGATCTAAACTAGATCATCATCCTTTTCTACGAGTTTTGGAACTATACCTTTTTTATAGCTTCTTGAACACTTGCATCCTGACTAGATGTCTATGTCGATTCAAGTGTCCTTTTTCTAAATAAGTGTCTGGATCCTAAAATTCATATAACTTTCAAATGAAATGTATCCTTAATGTTGGTCTAAATTATTTAGTGAGAGATATTTTGAAAATGGATTGGTATATATATAGGACCAAGCCTCATTCATTCCTCACCTACCAAATACTAAGAACTCATAAGGAAACTTACCAAGGATACTCAATCAAGCATTCAAGTGATAAAATATGTCATATTCATCTCTATTTCAATATCATGCATAAGAGAAGTATTATTGTAGGTCTTAAGTACTGAAGAAGCATTCCATGAGCCATATTTTGTAAGTTACAAGATAGGTCACTCTATGTACTTACTTATCACACATTACATCCTTATGCACACACAAGCCAACATGTAGGGAGAGCTAAATAAGTGTAAGGCCCTCTTCATAATATTGGCTATGTAGCCAATGCTCATTGATAAAGGGTTCGTTGAGATATCCTAACACTGTGTGCCCACTAACCCATTTTTCCCATAGTCACTCCAAGGGTGAGGAACCTAGGGTTTGATAATTTGACAAAGAGAAATAGCCTATGCATGAAATATTAACACATAAAATGATTGCAATAAAAAACCTAGAAGGCTTCAATTGGTTACACCTATATCTAGTCACTATTCCATACTAGACACTTGCATCTAACTTAGGCATGAACATTGACACAAACATCCAAATATGATACAAGTATTTGAGACCACATAATTCAAAATTATAGAATCTGATGATTATTCTAAAATATTAATCTAGTCCACTTATAGCATGTTTCAACCCAAATCTACATGTGCATAGTAAACTAGCTAAGTAATCTTGTTTTTAATTTATTATATTATAAATCAATAGCTATAATTTCTATTTATGGTATGACTTAATATTACAAATTAATAATATGGTGTATATGATTTTGAAAATTAATTGGCTTACTATAGATATGTTTATCACCCTTGTGCTAATTAATTTCTATATTTATATCCCTATAGGTAACTTCCATACCTATCATTTTAGGGTTAAATATTTTGTGAACTTGATCTCTATGTTTATTCATGCAACTCCTAATGTGTTATAAGAATTTTTTAATTTCTATTTTCTTAAAATTTACTTCAAAAATTGGTTAATTTTCAAAATCAAAAGAATACATAATGAATTTCTCACTAGAGTTTATGTGCCTTTCTTATCTTATCCTCATTTTAGTATTTATAACATTTCAAATGGACAAAGTGGAGCCTCTTGCTCTTACTAACCCTAAAAAAGATGACAATTATCATCCCTATAATCAAGCCCATGTTTCACTGTTATAAAGGATATAATGTCTAACCCTATTATATCAAATGAAGGAATCAATATCCAATTTGAAGTACCTAGGGTTTGTTCTTATGAGGCCTTAAAAGATCAAACTATCACCATGAGCAAGTTAATAGAAGTTTTACACAAGCTAAACCAATATTTGATCTCAAAGCACACATCACTAAAAAATAAGCTTTTACATATAAAAAACTAAAAAATGTGTTAGTAATACACACAACTTTGTATCTTATTCCAATGTCATTCCAAATAAAGAATCATATCAAAATAAAGCATTCAAAGAAAATGCATTTAGGATAAATGATTTACACAATATTCAAAAGGCTAATATAAGTCAAAGTGAGATACTAAGGGAATTTCTTACACATGACTTGATCATCTTACCACCTTTACAACCTCTCAAAAGAGAAAATATTATTGTCAATATCATAGAATTTAGGGGCATCATACAAATCATTGTTTGGCTGTAAATAAGAGGATATACCACATAGTTGATAGTGATGATCCTACAATCAATAAATATCAATTTGGAACATCAAACATCTAAATATTCCAAAAATACTAAGCAAAATTAAAACATTCAAAAATCTAGAAATATTTAACATTTCCATATCTTATTTAGCTTATTAGAATCTATGTTCTCAATTCCATGTTGGTAGATAACATATAATTTATTTCTATACATACATATGTTTCATTCATATTTTGAGTGTGATATATGCATACCCATGCACATGATATATACACATATGGATGTTGGTATTTCCTTCTACTCACATCATCATTACATTGGGGTAATCTACTTCTTTGATCATGACACACCCAGGTTACATTATATGATCATTTTTAATTATCATGTTTGAGCTTATATACTTACACATGCCTTTATCCATGCTTATATCTTTCACAGTGTACTTGATATGTTATGTACTTAACATTTTTTGTTAACACATATTTAGGGACTCATATGATATGCTTATGTGAATTAATTTTTATTCCATGCTTTTATTTTTATCACTTCCTTGGGTGTGTTATTTTCTTTCTTTTGTCTTGCATTATACTAATTTTTTAATCATTTGAATATTCTCCATTGATTATGGCCCCTATGCCTATGTTTACCTAATGTGACATTTAAACATGTCTTAGTTTTTTATATGTGGACATTTGAACATGTCTTTCTATGCTTTGTGGATAATTGACTAAGTCATGTACCTTCAATTGTGTGTAATTTGAACATGTCCCTCGTATGTGGTCTCCTTAGACCATTACAATTTTATTTGCTTTTAAGTGCTCTTGTGTGTGTTATTGATTACTTGATAAGATTATATTATTACTCTCTAGACATTGCCATGATTTACATCATGCATATTAGGACTTGAGGTGATCGCATAATATGTTACTCATTGATATATCTACCTAAACATAATACTCCTATATGATACATGATAATACATAGATTATATTGTTATATGATCCTTTTAAGGAAAGGTGACTACCATTTTTTAGTTCCCCTCACCTCAAAATATATGGAATTTCAGTGGGGGCATCTCATAGAGGTATGTCTTCCACACTTTCAAAATTAGAAATTACAGTCGGGGCATGTTATGGAAACATGTTAACCACACTTACACCAGTTCTCAAATTCTCAAGATTCAGTGAAGGCATGTCATGAGAACATGTCTTCCACATTTGAAAAATATAAATTTGTCTAGATGTCATGGTTATATGACTTAGATACTCATTTTTGGTAGTATTTTATACATTGATACCATTTTTATAACCAGGTGTCATATTGATATTTAAGTTGATACATATATTAGGTGCATATGTGATGCAAAATAACACTTTAAATTACAAAATCAAATCAACTTTTAGATTTCAAATACTACTATGGATTGTTATCATGCCCAAGATGGACTTTTATATATTTTCTTGAGCTAATCTACTACATTAGTTAGTTCACTTTTTAGCAAGGTTGAGGTGATTAAATCACTCAATCTTACCAAGATTATATG